>QGMI01000262.1:0-41792 GCA_007821535.1 Lachnellula occidentalis | reverse complement strand
TTGATGGATCAAGGGAAGGAGGAAGCTTGTTTGGATTTGTTGTTTTGATGACGATACCCACTATATTTACTATTAATGATATTTTTCTTGACTTTGAAAAGCGGAGTTTGGCTGGTTGTTTGAACTGGGCTCAGTTGCTTGCTTGCTTTGGATTAGCTGCTTTGCATACGAAATTGTATAGGAGTGCAGTTCTGCGAGTGCAAACTTGTTGCCCAGGCTCTCTTTTCTCTAGTATTTACCTAAATACTGTTCGCTATTCACAGTACAACAGTACCTTTCCAATCTCCATGATCAAGAAGTTCCCGAAATCAAGCAAACATCATGCCCAATTTCCATTTCAGTCATACTGTTTATTTGCAACCCTATCACGAACCCCAGCGCCTCCACAAGCCGCGTGGGTAGATAGAACTACCTACCCTTCAAATCCATGATCTTCGGACTTCGGTTGGTATGTTTAATTCTGGGCGCGCGCATCAGCTGGCTGGTTTTCCTCGTACTGTATATATGTAGCATAGGCGGGTATTGATCGGACTATCGTTCTTCATCCGTGACTTGCCACAGCGCGAAGCAAAATTGGGGCTTTCTTTCTTACTTTCTCGTCTTTCGAAAATGTAATAGCGGCGTTGGAGAGAATATTGGTCTTGTTTTTCTGTGCTGGACATTGGCGAAGAATCGTGGAGGGAAAAGGGGGTGGGATATGCGTTGTTCATGCTGTTCTATGGGATAAATTAGGTGTGGCAATATTATTGCTTCACTTGAATTCAGTACACAGGTAGGGGTTAGGGGCTAAGGTGTACATATCAGTGATCTAACTAAATCATGGCGGACTTCAGATCTTCCCTTGCCCGAAATGTCATCTTGTTGCAACACTTAAAAGACTCTTCGATAAAAGGATTGTAGGAAGAAGTATTCATGTATCCTGACCGAATGGTAAGCAAGGGACCAGGCGCATGTAGGATGCTCCAAGGGCGGCAAATATTATCATCGGTTTATAAAGTCTCACACCGCGTGGCACATTATAAGATTGGTGCCGCTTTCCTGTCCACCTCGAGGTTTCTTCTGTTTATGGTCACGTGATATATCCCCCTTTCCAGTCGTCGCTTCCGAAATAGTTCGCTAAGTTTGACTACATATCTGCACTTGTCAGCTTTGCACTCTCGTCGACGAGATATTCGACACGAATATTGCTTCCACTCTCGTTATTCCACACAATCGTTTATAATATCCCACTACATCGACAAGATGATGCATGAGCAATCCAAATATCACTTTGCCAGCCCTGGCTCCCCTCCTCCCCCCGATCCCTGCAGTCTCGAATGTCCCACGAATTCTGACACTTTACCCTCTGAAATGCTGCTCTTCAGCCCTGATTCTCCTCCACTCGATCCCAGCAGTCTCCAGTATGATTCTGACACATCCTCAGACGATACTTGCGGCCGTGCCAGCTTATCCGGCCTGCCCCCACTGGCCAAGTACAGGCGTGTATGCTTCGACGAAGAACGTCTCATCACACAATTGAGGTTGCATCTTCGTATCAGCGTGGAGCACGAGATGGGGACTTTGCATTTTCTGGCTGCATTGAACAAAGCGGTGCCTAGCGTCTTGGAACTGTTTATAATCTACCACTGCTAGTGGTGAGTGTTCCAAAGATTGTGGAACATCATGAAGAATGCTGATATTTCTGGTAGGGAGTTGCAGACTGTCACCCACATCAGCGTCACCATCGGCTCGGGCGCCTCCTTCGTTCTCAACTTATCGAAAGTCGGCCACAGAATGGTTTTCGATCAAAAGACAAGCGGTCCTGGATCGAGGTCCCTACGTACAATCCTGGAAGACCATAGAACGAAAGTTTGCTTTGCGGATGAATACACAGTCGAGGCACTTCAACATCTCGGTATCAACATCTCAGGCGCTATACCATTCGAAGATGCCAAGGAGTATATGCTCACCAGCTTGAGATTTCACAATTGGGTTCCTTCCGATGCCTTGTTCAGTACAAAGGATCGGCTCCGCGACAAACACTCTCTTCTTGTCAATGATGTCGTTTATCTTCCGGGCCATTATTTCTACCTATTGAAGAAATTCAATCGCCTAGTTTTGCCGGACGTACTGGATGGCACACACCCGAACTTCAATACCTGGCTGCATGAGAGAAACGAGAGGGAGGCCTCACACAGGATCAGTGATATGACGATAATGATCCAAGCATTGTGGGACAGTTAGCTGGACTCGGTTATGATTGGGTACATATTCAGCCATCAGCGTATCTCCGTAGCGTGTTAACAATTCAAGTATTGGAAAATGGACTGAGAATCTTGTGATGGTGCGCACACTAAAGTTTCGAAGTATATGAAAAGTCGTTTTTCCTCGAGATCCATCCCACTTTCCAAAATGCTTTCCTACACCATGTAACACATGTAAACGTGTTACGAATCAATCGCCGAACAGAAGCATTTCAGAATTCTTCGCTGGACCTTACGCTTCAAGTGCTGTGGGAGGACCAGGGAGATTTGTCACGTGTCAGGAATGGGGCAAAGAATGGACTTGACGGGATCAGTCACCTCAATAATCTGATACTAATTGCTGTCACTGTATTGCTGTCACTGTTACTATATTCATCGCATAGTATTCACTCGTTCGTTGTGGTTTTGATTTTGGTATTTGCACGCACTGAATGAATTATTGGTACAGCTGCTATGCATTCCGTTCCTCCTCCCCAAATCCACCCTAGACTTCGATAAAACCTGGTAAACTTCTTGGGTGAAGCCAGGAAATAATGTCTAGATCTCTTGGCCTAGTCATGCCGTGTACTTCGCTGGCTCGTACTTTACCACCTCCTCCTCTGTCAAATACTCCGAGATCGTACTGTCGTCCCGATGCCTTCCTCTTCAACTCCATCTCCTCCATCCTGATCATTTGCTTCTTCCCCGCATGCAGTCGAGATCTAATCAATATTAAAATCTGCGTTCAAAGTTCTTTCAAGTGGGACTTGAACTTACTGGTTTCGTTGAATTGAAGCCGCTGGAAGTAGGCCGCCTGGAGAAGGGTTTTCTCAGGTGTGGTCATGTGTCGAGTCTTCTCGTCGTCGTTGTCGATTGTCGACGGGCTTTTGTTAAAGTTCGTGGCTGAATAATTGCCGTTATTGCGATATGTTGTAGTGTTTGACTGCTTGGAATTAGCTTCTTGTTGTCAAGTTCGTGTTTCGGTCACTTACTATTTGTTGTCATTTACATGGATCTCCTCGGGTCTGATTTAGTTCGCTGGCGTGGTTGGTGAAGTTGGAAATTCGTCATGTAAATGAAGGATCTTGTCCTCCGGCCTTCAAGTTGGAAGTTCTGATCCAAGGAGCTGCATCCCCGCCGACCGACTCCATGAGGTATCGGTGACTCTCCTCTGAGAGTCGGTCGCCGAAGGGTTTATGCACGTTGAAAGGTCGAAGTTTAGAAAGAGGAATAAGGTAAATGTGAGTGTTTAAGATAAAACACTGCTTGGTCATTGCCCCTCCTTTTTCGAGGAACATAGTCCCTTTGGTCGACTTTGCCGTCTCGGTCTCTGAAAAGGTCGAGATTGGCAAGCTCGAAGTATGAGCTGAGTTTGGTCGAGGATTAGACGAAATTGTGCTTTCCATCCTATTAGTAAATCTTTCTGGTGTATGAATGGCTTACTTACCAGAAGATGGCCATGGCCTCCTTCTTTGGAGAAGCTTTCCACATCTGAAGGATGACTGCTGGGTGGTTGAAAATCCTTTCGTTCACCATGTCTGTGCCCTCTGGTTTAATGCAGAGGATGTCGGTTGAGTCCTCATCCTTCGATCGAAGGAAGACAATGCTTCCAATTGCAGCATTCTTTTCTGAAAGTGGTGTCTGAACGACACCCCGCTCCAGTGGCGATGATGATCTTCTTCGAATATATTCTGGCCGTGGGGCAGCCTGTGTTAGTTGAAATGGCTGCTGTTGTTCTCCGTATTTTTGCTGTTCGCGAAGTTGCTGTTGAATTGTATGTTGCTGTTGCTGATAGTCGATGATGTATGCTTGTTGGTAAAACTGTTGTTCCTGCATGTTAATAAACCACTGGTCCTGGTAAAAGGATTGTTGTACACTGACTGGGTAGGTGGCATATGAGTGAGGACCCATTGGGTAGAAAGGAGGTGCATGGCAATCCATCTTGGCGAGTCGTGGTTGGGAATATAAAGAAGTAAGTGGGGATATAAAGTATTAGTGGTTAAGTGAAGCTCAGAAGAAATAATGGGAAGTTGAAAGTGTGTGGAAGGTAGAAAGAATGGGAAGAAGTGGAAAGTGGAAGGTAGAAATAATGGAAAGTAGAAAGTGTGTGGAAGAGAGACAGAAGATTCTCAGAAAAGAGAATTGAGGATCTTATAAAGTGTGTGCGGAAAGCTTTAGTCAAAGTGACTATCCTCATATATTTGCTCATGGTTTATCGGTAACGCTAGAGCTTTGCTGGAGCAGGAGCGATGATGGAAAATAGTGTGGCGGCGTTAGCTTTCATCCCAATTCGTGACTCCCCCAGTTGGCCATCGTCTACTTTCGGCCATGGTTCCATGCAATAGCTTCTCCTCGCGTGCATTCTAGTACCACATGCTCAAAACACATCGGACCAAGGTGGTCCTGCGGTGGTAGGATGCAGGCTACCAAGGACATGGCTCTCTTTCGAAGCGTTGATTCCAGAATACAAGCATATTTTACTTTCCGGCTAGCTCCCCAAGGTTTGTCATTTTCGTTCACATATGGGATTTAAGTTGCTAAGTCCTGCCTAGGGATCACAAGATGCATCAAACTCAAATTTCGTTCAAAGCTAGTCACGCAAGTAATAATATAATGGTAAGAGCTCAATTATTTGCTCAAAATTAGCACTCTTATATCAAAGTTGCTCACTTGTGGAAAATCACACGGAACATATCATGGACAGAAACATTTTGCAAGCATGAAATGTAAGTACCAATCATATGATAGAATGGAGTTTACTAAGATGTTGTGGCCAAGTCACCCACAGAAGCAAGGCGAATAAACTGAGCCTCCGACGGCTGCACAAGTAATGCGTCACAAGTAGTTAGACATGCATATGGCTCGACCAGAGAATTAGTATATCTGCCAAACCAGCGTTGAGCTTGATCTAGTACCCAGTTGGTAGCTCTATTTTAAAGCGTGCACGTTCCCTCAAACTTTGTTCAGCAGGTGGCCCCGAAACAAAAATACCAGAGCTCTCTAGTAGTTTTTGAGCGTTGAAATTGATATATTATATGCTTTTCATCTTCTGCGTGTAGTCGAATGTCGCTACTGGTCCATTGTCGACCCTCCATGCTTTTTTGTATCAATTCTGACGTTCAAAATCAGCTGGGGGGCTCTGGCTATTATTTTTATGCGGCACGTGACAAAGCTCCCCTTTTCGCAAGCGAGGAAGGAGCCAAGCAGAAATCAGTGCATGAACAACTTCTTGCGTCATTAGAATGGGACGATCATCTGATATTGCTCTTTCGGTCGTGGCTTTGCATCTTGTATCGGTAGCCACTTGTTAAGTTCATCAAAGAGACCTTCGGTGTTGACGCGCCTTCTTATGACGTCGACTGGCTCATACGGCTTCGTTCGTTATAACATTTAAATCCGCGTGGCTGGAAAAGTAGTCCATGCCCCATTTGTAAGTCTGACTGTAGAGACCGTTTGAAGTCCACAACTTTGTATTCCGCGCCACTGAAAGCTTAGATCCGATGAAATATAAAGGCTCTCTCACTTTAAAATTGCATTATTCTTACTACTGTATGGATTTATACCAGGGGAAAGAGCCAGTCAGATACTCGGTATCTATTCTTTCTACGCTAAACAGTCTCCACTGTCAGACCTAAAGAAAAGGGCGAGTTGATGACTTGCATCACTCTGCACGTTAGGGCGCGTGCACTTAGACCTGGAACTTGGACGCCCGGATAATACCCAGAGGCTTCCCGGGCGGTTACTCCACCTTCTAAAGCCTACCTCAACCCGAATCCCAGTTTTCCGGGCCCAAATATCGCGGCTTATTTAAGCTTATTTACAAAATGCATTAAGTATACTAAGGCTAAGGCTTCATACATAAAGCATAAACACCCGGTTTATTCAGGCAACCTATTAGGTTACACAACCCGTTAGATTTAGCTGGCCTATACCGGAGGCAAACCTGCTCTAGTGTCTGTGTACAGTTTAGAGTGATTTCACGTCGCATTATAACGCATATCCGAAAGACATTTCTGTAAAGATTCGTAGCTAATTGTCACTTTGACGACAATTGAAGGAGGATGATTCGAAGTGCACCCCTTCATTTCCTTCCCATTCCAACAATCGCAGTCCCCTTCAAGCGTGCTGGGGTCTGAGGGTATCTTGCCTTGATATACTCAACCATCAAGTCGCGCGTTTGTCCAAGCTCCTGTTCAGTCATGTCGCTCGTCATCCTAGCCATTACCGGAAACTTCGTGAGGAGGCCACCTGCTAATTCATGATAGTCTTCGAATGGCATATACGTGTCCACAGTATGAACCTCGATGTCTCGAAAGCCCGTGGCCTCAAGCTCACCTCGCACGCCCTCGATTGTCTTCCACGTCTCTGGCATTTGCGGCATGACTTTATCTGGTCGGACCTTGCTTGGGAATACCATGAGATCGATCCATTCGCTGCCCATCCACGAGCTGACTGCAAACACACCACCGCCATTCTGAGGTGTAAGAACGCGATGGATTTCTTTCATCGCAACGCGTGCTTGCGGGACCATGAACAGCACGAATCCCGCGTACGCATGACTAACCGAGCCATCTTCGAAAGTCGAGAGATCCTGTGCATCACAGATCAAAGTCTCAACTTTGGCCCATAGCTTGTTCCCCTGTTCAATCTCTCCTGTTTTTCGCTTCTCTACCTGTTCAAGCATCCCAGGGCTCAGATCTGAGGCGACAAGGCGAGATGATACTGAGAGCTCGGAACCATGAGCCTCGAGAACCGCATTTACAACCTGGCCCGCTCCGCAGCCAACGTCCAGCACGGCAAGTGCCGATGCGAGTGGATAAGCTGCGTTGGTAACTTTAACCATGTTCTCAGCAGGAGCAACGCCAGGACCGTCTACAATCAATTTTGTGAAAACGGTTGCGAATTTTGACCATTCGTCCGCACTGCCTCCTAGTGATGTGTCAACCGCGGTTAGATGATTGCAGGAAGATGCGGATTTGACTTACCTATTATCTGGGGGGTCGACATCTTGTTGGTTAAGTTGAAGCTGGAAGCCTTTGTGGGAATCTCTAAGTTTTTAAGCTGGTTTGAAATTGTGAGAAAGAGAGTATTTTATAGAGGGACAGGCTTTGGAAGCACTTCTTTGTTTGATGGCAGCTTCTATTTTTGTGTTATCTTGTCTTACTTATTTATGCTGTCTATCTATGATGATCTATCGCTTACTGTAAGCACTAAGCTTGCGGGAAGCCACAAGTCCACTCCTTAGTGCGTGGAATCCGAGATGGAATCCGAGATGGAATCCGAGATATAGTGTTCAGCACGACGTGCATCCCACCCTAAGTGCGAGCTACGGTGACAGCACGGGATAGATGTTCTTACCCTTTGTTAATGATCTTTAAAGCCTTGACGTATTGTGTGGTAACTGGCAATACGAGTAATTTATAAGACTTTTTTAGAATTCATGGACAACTCCCAGGAAGAGAGTGTAGGCTTGATTATGAAACCTGCAGCCTGCAGGGCGGGATCATCCGAAAACTTTCCTTCTATCGGTCTAGTGAAAATTGTAGCAAAAGTTCTAGCGGTGTTGAAAAGAGCCAATGACCTTGCAAGACTCATATCCAGAATTTATTCCCATAGGTACCTGGTGGTACCAAATCTTTAAAACAACGCGCGTTGTCTCGCTCGCACCAGATTCCTATGATCAACATTCAAACCCACGTCCTTCTGATCATGCCTAAAATCCCCACCACTCAGTCCATATTGTTTTCCCCATGCGAATTTCCTCGAATGAAGTGGGTGCAATACTTCGTCCAGGGCCACTCGGGTCAACATCAGATCGAGTGCTCTCATCAGCCATTCTCTGAGACTCGCTTGCTACCAGTGCAATAGCCCGCTGCCCATATTCGCTCATGTTGAGGCCTTTTTCGCTCAAATAGGTAAATAGTTGTGGCACTGGGGAAAAGGGTGCGTCAGCATTGGTACTTCTCTCTATTAAGAGTATCTTATGAATACGTAGCGGTGGGTCCAAGGCCATATTATGTTCCTGGGAAAAGTTCCAGCAACTTAAAGTGACGCTCAAATCAGACTAGGGAAGTAAGGAGTTTAATGGAACTCGGGTTATCTTACTTCGTGCAACATCATTAACAGCATAGCGTAAGAGGACAGGCTGGAGTGGCCGCTCGTCAAAAACGCTCCATCCCTTTTCGCCTTTGCAATATTCTCTGCCCTTCGACTTGTTGTACTGCCATTGAGCAGCCTCATACCAGACTAAAGTTATCCGCGGTATCTCAGTCATGCATGCATCAAGAGATTTGCGGTACTTCCGCGTTGAATTCCGAATGGCGAGTTCCATGAACTGGATGTCGATGATGCACTGGAGACGTATGTGGTAGGAAGTGAAGAAGGCAGCCGAGTCGCTTCGTACATCAAAGAACATTTTCGGGATATTCCTGTCTTCAAGGATCTCTCGTAATGTGCGACTATTTGAACCAGGGCCTCGGGTATCGAAAGCTTTGCTCCGCAGCATGGTGATGTCCAAAACCCAGGTATGGTCCAGGGAAGCAATCATGATTTGAAACGTGGAGAACGTGCCACCATGGCCCAGATCGTTGCCTTCGCAGTCGCAGAAGAGTTCGAAGTCACGCGGCTGGACAGTCTGTATAATTGCCATAAACCTTGCCAAGTTATCATCCGTATCCACCAACGTGCTTTTATCTGGAACGTCCATGTGGTCCCAGGATTTCTTGGGCTGAGGTGCAGCGTTGCTCGACGTAACTTTTGCATAAGTATTGCGTTTCGAATACAACACTTGGGATCCATCGGCTGTGTTGTGCCGGTTGTTCTGAAGGAATGTGTCTTTCAATTGCTGCGCCTGGATAGGGAAAGTCGCGTTTATAAGCTCATAAATATCTGGAATCATATATGTCCGCAGTGAGTCAAAACCCTGCGTGAAAGCTTCCCCATTTATACTGAACGTCATCTTGTGGTCATAGGCGACTTGGTGCTTAGAAAAAAAGAGAGGAGCAGCAGGGGTCGTGAGTTCTTCGATATCGGAAGTCCGCCAGGTAGCGGGCTTTGACAAAGTCAATACAATTGATCGAATGACAATGTCGTTGTCAGTTGTTGGTTCGTTGTCAAAACCCGAGTCGGTCACTCTTTCAACATCCGACGATGCTGGTTGCGTCAAATGAGGGCGTGGGCTTGTTGAGTGCTTCGTTGTACCCTCGAACCTAACGCTATCGGGGGACTGAGGAGAGTCGAGTATCGTTGAGGAGGTCCGAAGTCCTTGAGTATCAGATAGTATGGGGCTGGGAGCTACATCGTAGGCCATGTCAGTCAGCAGATGCAAGATTTATACATGTTCTCAAATAGCTGAACATACCTTGTAGGGTGTCAATCTGCCCCATCCCAACTCCTTCCTCTCGGCTGTCGTCTGAAGAGCTCATCGTAGTGGTAGAGGTGTGGTGATCTGTGGTGATGCAGGGTTCCCAGGGGTCTCAATCTATTTAATACAAGGCACAGAAAGAGTACCAAAGGTCGAGCAGTTGGTGCGCGTGGAAAACTTGGAGGGGCATCTTCGTCGTTGATATGAACGACCGCAGAGTGAATAAATTCCTAAAGCGGCCTGCTTCCCTCCCCACCCATAATATCTCACACACGCATGGCTACCTCTTTTTCTCTCCCACTGCACAAAATATCACCCAGAGATTCTACATCTCAGTAGGCTTCATGGAGCGACTCAACTTTGCTGTCTGCAGAGTCTTTCTTCAGCTTATTCTTCAATTCCTGGCCCTTTTTCGCAAGAAGGAAGAATATACCGGAGGAGATAAAGGCAAGGGTCGTGAGAAAGAACAAGAGCCTATGTCAGAGGTCCTTCTGAATGAGTTTAGAGACGCAAAGAGAACGGATAACCATGTAGGTCGCTCTCCTGGGTTTTGGCGCATATTCGTAAGCCCACTTGCTGATTATTTCCCGACGTCCCAGGACATTCTGAACTACCTCAAGATGAAGCATTCAATAGAGCCCAAGACTGGATTCCTTGAAACATCTTCCAAGTTCTCCCCCGATCACCAATGCGAAAGCAGCGACAAACGAAGCCTAGCGATACATATTCGACTAAAGGACGATGGAAGAAATGCTTACATTCAGGGGTACTTGACGGCGAGCATTGTTGATACCTTGAGATGCAGTGATAGTCGCACCTCAGGGATGGTTGTGCCTTATGAGTTCCTCAAGACTGCGGCGGATTTCGCCTCCGAACTTGGGGATATATATCAACTGGTAGACACAGAAAAGTTCTCAGCAACTTCCCTCTGCGGCAGTAAACAGAGACAAGAGACCGAGCCTGTGATGCTCTGGATACCAAGAGTCCTGCCAATACACCTCTGGCACTCACGACCAAGCCCTTCGAATCGTCTTCCCCGTCAGCTCTTGCCAGCATTCAATGGCGATGTAATCATCGGAACTTCGAAATACTGGAAAAACGAAGACAAGGGAACCATCGAACGACCAATCCCCGCTCGTATGTATTTCTCATAACCTCTCCCCTTGTCTCATTTACTCACAGCATATACAGGAAAGCTTAGTCCATGGCGCCGCGTTACATGGGTTCACAACCATGCAGATATGCTTGACTTTGTACCCCAAATTCTGGAAATGGCGAAGTCTGGTATTGAGCTGGCTTGCGACTGTGAAGGTACAGCCACCGGTCTATCTGGGAAAGATGGCATGACCCACTTCACCATGACGAGCAGGACTTTGGGCCATACTTGGGTCTTTCGCACACAGTGGATCCCTGGCATGTTTGATATTCCTGGAGGTGAGGGACAAACATTGCGTTCTTTGCTGGAGTCCGAGACCGTTGTTCAGGTAGGCTTATTTTCATATATCAAGCTGGTTTTCTCTTTGGGAGCCGAGGAGCCGGAAGCTGTTTCAGTAGCCAATATGCCGACTCGCGAGACAGCTCCTAGGCTCCTTGGCTGTCTCCAAGCACTTGACTTCTTACTATGCTAATTCGGTGTGGCAGCTCTGGTTCGACGTTCGCAATGATGCGAATGCTATGTTTGGTGTCGAAGGAATTCGCCTTGGCAATGTCTTGGATGTGCAGCTAATGGAAGGTGCGACGAGATGTGGTCCTCGACTCAGGCTCCAGTCATTGAAACGATGCGTCCAAATTGAAGGCAGGCAGTTCATGGAGCATGAAGAGTATCGCAACTGGCTGAATGCAAAGACCCTAGGCCATGAATACTTCACGGATCATACATGGGGGGTGCTGGAATGGAGAGAGCTTCCGGACGAGGTGATGCGATACACAGCGGGAGACGCAGCCTGTCTATTCGGCCTCAAGCGAATCTACACGGACAGGATGCCATCAGTTGCCAGCGCACTCAAGCTAGATAGCGCAAATACGCTGATGCAAATGGTCGAAGAAGCTTCCAAGGTTCGATTCATTGAGAGCATATCTGACAATTTCGGTGCGGATGACCTTAATAGACAAGCTAAGAGGTTTCTTCCCGCGCCGATTTGCGATCTGGAGGAGGTAGGGCTCTGTGGCGGCGAGGGTGTATGGCCAGTCATGGTTTACACTAAAGAGTGGATGGCAGAGTTCCAGCAGGAGAACGAACCCAGTCAGCGAGAATTGGCTGCCAAAATGCAGCGTAAGAAGGAGCGCAAGGAGAAGAGTGCAAAGCTGCTGAAGTGCAAGTTGAAGAATAAGCGTATGCGGAAAAGGTGACGAAGTTTGCTCGTCCTCGAAAACTTTTAAAGAGGGACAACAAAATCGGCGCGATACCTGGCTGGCGACGAATCGAACCAGCAGAAGCTAGCGACTTGCAAATTGAGTCAGATATACAATATACCACATGGCTGCCACAGAATTGGAACAACTGAGGGACAGAAGTGGCGGCCATGGCCCTCTTATGTAATATACGCCACCGGACTTTGCTGTCAATTTCTCCAAACCCAAACATCAAGTCAAACGCATCGACTGACAGTAACGACAATTTGGATACATGTTGACGGATGAAGTTTGTTGGCCTAGCTGGTTATCCCCTGTTTTTTTGGATTGCTTTTCATCTTGTTTGCAGCGCGAGCGACGTGGCTAGACTTTGGATACGTGGAGGGAAGCCTTTTGGATTGCTCTTCCGTTTTATTCAGATTGCGAGCAACATGGCTGCATTTTGGTGACTGGTGAGAGGCCTTTTTGATAGATGGACACAATCAGATTTCTTTACTTTGCCTCTGATCAAAATAGATTGCTGTGATTCGTAGACAATGACGTTGTCATGAGCGATCAGATGTGACTGTCTTTAGTCCTGGACGATTCAGGGAGGTTTCTTGCTGGCTCTTATTGTTGATGTGAGGCCATATAAAATCCATTTTCTTCGTATGCCGATGCTCCTCATCTTCGTGGTTTCCGCAAGATTTTGACTGATTAAATGACGCTCTTTCAAGATCCTCAAAAATCATCCTTTGAAGGATGGACGAAGATGCAATAGGCCCATATACACCCACTATCAACGTGCTTTAGCCCTATGATAGCCTGGGTTTGAAATCGCTTCCTTTATATAATCCCAAAATAATGCTCATCCAGAGCCAGCCTCTGGCCAGTTTCAGCGCGCCATCAACCCCATTTTGATCCCGATAGAGAACAGCCTCCCAATAAACAAGACAACTGCTCGGACTTCGAGACTGAGTGATGTTGGCAGCGTTCTTCGCTACACGGCTTAATTGAATATTTTCGCCTGTACATTATCGAGCATAATTTGTCTAAGCGCCAGCAACAACGCGTTATTTTGTATATATCGAGGAATACATCTCCAAATGATCCAGTGCATCATCGAAGCTTCTTGTACAGTGCACAATGTCGGACACTACTACAACAAGTCGCCAGCTGGATTCCGGACAGAGCAGAAAGCCATGCTTTGGACCACCTACAAGCCTCATCGACTGCGGCCGGCGTCACCAGGCAGTCATACCTTGACAATAGATACGCAGGACGCTGAGTACACCGAGTTCAATAGAGAGCCGTCGGAGCCATCGGAACCGTCGCAGCCGTCTGCCGGAGGATACGAAGGGTATGCAACACACGAAGAACGCCCCGAAACTCCCGTGACTGGCGTCCAAAAGGCTATAAAAACTGTCTCCGCAACCTTCGAGAAGGCCATCAATCCTGTCATTCAACCCATGAACAACTGATTCGCCCCTGCACATTTTGAGTGGCACGGTGGAAACAGTCAGAGACGGTTGAATAGCGCCAACGTTGCCCATCAACTGCAGGAGCCCCTTCGAGTAATTACGTTTGGTAGTTTCGGCCGTAGCATTGACCATGACAGCGAAGGTACAAACGACCGAATTCCATATTGACTAAATGAATTCCGTCTGACCTCTACAGATAAGCAACCGAGTTGGAAATTGGCGAGCCTTGCCTTCAGAGGAATTGAGGTCTTCAATCACAAAAACCGAACGATTATCAACACCAACGAGAAGCTGATGCGCATATTCCTCCCGACACTCCTCAAGCTAGGTCGCAGCTCCCCAATCAAGCCAGTGTTAGACTTTGACAGCGAAGGTGGCGAGACGTATGGCTGACATGGACCCCTTACGATTCTGCAAATACGCCGTTTCAAGCTCAAGCATACCTTCCTATTCGATGTCAAGAAGCTTGGCCCTGGGATGTTTGACATGATTGGCGAAAAGGAGCAGTCCATTCGAAGTGTCCTGGAATCTAGGGAGCACCGTAAAGTTTGGTGGGATGTCCGGCAAGACCAAGCTGTTCTGAAAGGACGTTTTGACATCACCATGGCCAATGTGACAGATCTGCAACTTGTCGATTGCGCCGTCCAGGCTCGGAATAGGGAAAAGGTAAATGGTCTCAATCTCACTATCAAGAACTGGGCTCTTGAAATAATGACTCGGCTTGAACAAAAGCGGTTCATGCGGAAAGACCTGCAAGCGCAAATATTCAAGAAAGAACATGGTACGGAGCTTTGGACCGCGACGAGATCGCGGATATTATGTGGGAATACGTGGCTGCCGACGTTGATCATCTGGACGGTCTTTGCAATCTTTTTATGCCACGAATGACACGACTAATGATGTTACTCGTGAGTATTAAAACAAACTATCCTCTGCAAGACAGCCTGTTTCCGGATATGCCCCAAGGCACCAACGACGCCCCAGAATCGTTTCAGCTAATTCCTATCGATTATGTCCTGGGAAACGAAAGTATTTGGGCTTTACCCCCAGACCGACGACTGGGCCCACGAAATTGGCGAGGGGTTGAGAGATGGTTGTTATTGGCCAGAGTGTAAACATCAACAGAGTCCTGGAGCCATCGTCCTGCAGAAGGAGCATATCCGTTATGCAAAATGTACCCATTCCTGATATATCTTACTTCCCAGTGTTCTTTTGGCAGACTTAAAACCACACCCTCCATACATCAAGAAACAATGCACGTGCAGAGCCAGTTCCCAGCTTGTAAAAGGCCCTTATCTATTTTCATCCCAATATCAACAAAGGGCAGCGCTGCAGTAGGCAGCATGACTAATCGAACGTTGATGATGTGGGCACTGAGTCGTTCTCGCTTGACCACGGAATTCAATACGTCGCTGCGTCGCTGCAAGCTGTCTTTCCCACAATAGAAAAACTTTTGGAACAACGCGAGCCTTCTTTACACAATTATCTCCATAATCAAAGAGCATATACTCGATATTGCATTGCATAGATCATCATGGCGGCCGCTGTTCCACCAATCAACAATGCCGGCTGGGACACCGTGGTCGTCGTTCCCAATGATCCCGAATACGAAGAAGAGCGTGTCATTCATAGCCTCAGGTATCGAGTCTTGAGGACTATAAAACATCTCTGGAACGGGGTAGTCCATCTCACCAACCGTCTCTCTGCAATTATTTCACATCATACTGCTTCTGTGGAGGTGAACGTCAACCGTCAAAACATCCAGGCACCTGGCCCGACAGGTCCGGTAGTTCAGGTGGGTGGAAACGCCCAAGTAGCCAATGCGGCCCATATTCCTACTGGAACTGCAGTTATTCTTGGCAGCACACTGCTGATTGGCAACCAAGGTATGAACGACCGAATTTCCACTCTGAATGAACTATTCGTCTGACATTGCACAGTAGCTCCGACGAACACAACGGGCACGCCATGGGTACCGCCACGACTAATGTTCCATGGTACGGAAGAATTCGACAACGAGCACAGAACAATCATCGATACCGAGGAAAAGTTCCAGAACCAATTCCTACCAGCGCTCCATCACATCGGTCAAAGCACTGCGGATTCACCTAGCCTAGGTCTCGATGGTGAAGGAAGCAATAAGTATGGCAGAGATGGTGACTTGACGATCTTACAAGTCCGCATCTTTGCCTTGAACCACACTTATTTGCTCCATGTGAAGAAGCTGGGGGGCGGCGCAAATATGTTCGACTTGACCGACACAGCAGGGCTATCTCTCCGAAGCGTCCTCATTTCCGACAAGCATCACCAGCTCTGGTGGGATGTTCGGCAGGATCAGGACATCTTGTGGAATAAATTCGCAATCCGCCTGGGTTGGGTCACAGATCTCCAACTTGTCCAGCTCTCAGTCCGATATGGGGATAAGCAGTATTTGGATGGCCTTAAGACATGCATCCACCTCAACTGGGATAAGATGATGACTGGGGATGAATTTTATCTCTGGAAGGACAAGAATGGAAGAGTCGGCCAGATCAAAAAGTATGACGGCGGCTTTAGTGTTTTGCTACGCGATGAAATCCCAACCGCTATGTGGGAGTACGCAGCTGCAGATGTTGAATTCCTCGACAAGATCTGGAAGTGTATGTACCCGCAGATGACAACACAAATGAAGAAGTTGGTTCGCAGCCACACGGATTTGAGGCTCGAGGCTTGTGCAGAGGCAGTGCCACACGAGGGTAACAATCTCGCCCCGACAGACTTTCTCGTTCTCGATGTCCGCCCTTCAAGACGTTCAGTTGTCTTACGGGCTCTTCGCAATCTCTTTCCACGATGAAGGGCTACCCTGCGAGACTAGGTATGCGAGACAATGTATCCACAGCAAAGTACCGACCGATTATAAGATTCCTGGACAGCTCAATCATCCCGACATCAAGTCCTAGGACGAACAAGACGAGCCATTATCCAGCTTTAAAAACAAGGTGGCTTTGAGAAGATTTTGAATACCTGTTTCGCACAGCCTTGGAGATTAATGACATATTTCTTGGGTAGTGTTGTGTGGAGTTAGTAACAGCTCCCACCCAGGGAACTAATAGACACCATAAAATCAATCCTCGAGTTCATTGTGTGAAGTGACGAACCGTGATACATATACCAAACCTTCTCTCTTCCCATAGATATAATCCTAGTTTTATACCAATTATTCGAACGCATTCACTTCCTGGGGGCTACACCGACCCGCAGACGATCACGAAGCCTCATTTGGTCAACAACTGTCGTTCCATAAAACAGCTGCGCATCAACACCAAGAATCGAGACTCCACTACAACCTTTGGGCGCATTTTGTTTCCTTGCGCATACCGTTTCCGGCGTCTTCTGCTTATTATTTGCAGTGATGCTTGAGCGAGGCCCTCTGCCGGTTGGCGACTTCCAGGATATTGCCTTCCAAACGACACCAGAGTTCACCAACGACATGTACGCCATCGAGAGTAGATGTTCGGATCGCGAGGCCACAAATTCTAGGCAGTATGGCGAGAGCGTAACATCCACAAATACCATGCAAGGGATGGTTGGCCCTAAACTCATCCCCATGGCCGACGAATCGCCCTCCTGGGACCTCGAGCCGATGACAACCACAGGCTTATCCCAGAGCTATCACGAAGCTTATATACCATCAGTCAACAGAGTCCTCCAAGAGTACGAATACAGTGCCAGCGACATCCGCGCTATAATCGCATTCGGTAACGACCACAGGAATGTGGCGTCTGCAAGGGCTATAAAGGCGCGGTCCTCGGGGAATGAGGAGAACAACCCATCTCTTTGTAGATCACACGACCACACTGCTGGCCTGTCTCTGTCCGGCATTGACAGACAGCCAGACAACACAGCGCTTCACAAGAGATATGGGGACGCTGTCTCTATACTCAGCGTGAGCGATGCCGTTGATTCCATGCAAAAGCTTCGTCGGAACTTAGATGACAGTGAAACCACTGCTGACAGCAACACGAAGAATGACAGCGGGACCTCCGGTGAGTTGCGACAAATACCTCCACCACATATGGCAATCTAACAATCTTTTGTGCAGAAGAATCCATAGATGACGAAGAAGTCGACACCCTGGATGATACAGCAGGGCTGTTCAACACCCTAAAGCGTACACTGGTAGGGACCCTACCCGCTCTCGAAGCCTTTCTCGACGAGATGCTCGAATTCAACATGGGCACGAAGGAGCGTCCGGAGTTTGCATGGGATTCCGAGGGCAAGAACCTTGGCCGGCATGGCAGCCTGACTTTGCTTCAGCTATTCGTCAGGTCCACGCGCCACACATACGTATTCGATGTCAAGGTCCTCAGAGGAGATATCCTTTTCAATACCCAAGGTCGTGCGGGCCAAAGTCTGAGAAAGTTGCTCGAGTGTAAGGACTGCCATCAGATAGGCTGGGACCTGCGCCAGGACCAAGATGCTCTCTGGGCACACTTCAAGATTAAGCTTGGCTGGTTCACGGACCTACAGCTCGTGGAATATGCAGCTTGTGCATTTCGTTCTAGACTGAATAGCTTGGCCAATGCCATTGAAAGTTTCGCAGGTTTCTGGGCACCTGATCATGAAGTTGAAGATTGGGCCAATGCAAACTTTGAAGCAAAAGCCTACTTCAAAGAAGAAGATTACGAGCAATTCGAGACTCGACCAATTCCGCTTCTCGCCCTGAACTACGCCGCAGCCGATGTGCTGTACGTGATGGATTTGTGGGACTACCAGTGGAATAAACTATGCGTCGAGCGAACCGATTTGACCCAGATAAAAAAGGAACTGGTGCGAGTGGAAACCAATATTCGACTCATGGAGAGCATGTCGGCCAATAAACCTAAGGGGTCGAACGTCGCGCCACAGTCCATGATGGACTTGTCGTACCAGGCTCCGATGTCCATGCCTGTGGGCTATGTTCCAGTTGTCAATCCTTGGAATGGTATATGGCAGGAAGAAGATTGGGAGTCGAAGGCAATGAAGAGTAAAGACAACTGGGTTCGCAAGCAGCAAAATATGTGGGATGCAGACGCGAGAGGAGAACCAGCGAGAGAAGAACCAGTGAAAATGGAAGCAAAGCAACCGAAGAAGTGGAAATTCTGGATATTACTCGCTGGCTTGTGTGGGACCGACAAGGTTCCTGAACCGATTGGATATGCACCAGACGCTTGGTAAGTAGTCATAAATCCAATTTTGACCCTGGTCCCCCTTTTGTTGTGATTTCGTCAGATGCTCTGACTTGTATACGTTGTGTGAGGGCAAGGCGAGTCGCGCCCATTGCCAAATTTCCTTAGTTTATACCGCTTTCCGTCTCCTGCTGCGTTGTATAGGGCATGTTCCCATTAAAGCTCAACAGCACACGGGTATTCATTGGCAAGGCGCTAAGTGTTGAGTCCGATATTCGAAGTTCATCGCAGTCGTCTTTGTTTTGGCTGGACGATATTAAGTCCTCACCACCATTAAAAATTAGTGGTCTAGGCCTTGACTTCTGTTAAGGCGAAGACAGAAAGAGCAAAGTGCTTGTACCTTGCCGTTCAGAAATCGTAAGCAAACCTGTAGCGCCTCCACGTGCAAATCAAAGCCAATGGTTATTTGCAACAAGGCGTTATGCATCCCGGTGTAGGACACAGCTTCACCGATAAGTCCGGATCCTGAACCGTAGCCAGAGTGCTATCCTTTAATGTGCATTCGAAAGTAGGGCAGATAACATCTGATGTCTGCATATGCCGTTAGGCTCTTTTGGCCTGCTTTGTTTGTCATTTGTCTTTTGGATTGAAGATGTCCGATGGTCGCAGTACCAAGACATAGGAAGCCCGTTTCAAAGTTCAGCTTCCATTAAGCTATGTCTAATGCGGCTGGGGAAGCGTCTTGGAATGAGCAGAGAAGCGACAGCTTTTGAACTGCTGAAGCCTAAGCTGTACTGAAGCTGTGTTTGGTCGACCTTGGCAAGAGCATCTAGTCGATGCATTGACTAGGCGATAGTAATGTTTGCATGATCTGATTGGCTTCAAGACATTTCTGGGATATAAACATCGCCAAACCCCCTCATCGTCATGCGCGTTCTGTTCAAGTGCGAAACATTCTCCCGATGATCTTGAGAGTCGGAAGAAGAGTCGAGAACACAAGTTGAAATGCATCTTAGCCCAACGCAAATGAAGGACTCGCCGATTCGAGCTGTTCGGAACGAGGATGGTCAGCGCCAGACTACCTTCGAAGATGTGGCGGCACAAGCGCATGTTTGCATTTCCAATGACTGCCAATATGACTTCTGCCAAGGTAGCTTTGAAGTTACCTTCAAGGTTTCTCTTCCGAATCAAAAGCTCAAGAGCTCCACCGTGAGTTTAGATGAGGTCACGCAGTACCAAGATTCTTCCCTTCGCCATCTACTGCGTGGGCTTCACAGCTCATCGTCTGTCCCAGGCTCAACTTCTGAAATCGTCGAACGGTCCCAGAAAACACATTCCTCTCAACCTTCAGATCCTCAATTTGACCCTCTTAAGAGCCATAGACGTATCTACATATTCTGATTCGTTATAGCCTTCGTTTGCGTCTTAAGTCGAGGAGGCAAGCTCCTTCTCAAAGGATGATAACAGCCGCGCCAGCAGGCAATGGGAAAACAGCACTGCTCTGCAATTTTCGCGTGTTGTCCTTCAACCCTTCAGCCAAATTGCCATATTTGGGGACGCCAGGTATTTCCCAATAGTTTATGTGCCAAGGTATGTGAAAAAGGAACCGGCCTCATTATTGCTTGATAGATTGTAGGCAGACTGGTATCTGGTATGCGAGAGAATTACTGAAGTGGACACAGATGAGAGCTTGGCGACTGTGAGAGAACTTGAAAAGGGACACTGACAACGATGATCAATATCACAATGACTTTGCGCCTCTGGTTCTCTGCGCCTCTGGTGCTCCCTGGTGTTGGCGGAAGGCTTCGTGGCTGTCTAAAGCGGTCCTGCTCAGCCGGCGGGCCCAAGACATAATAGTCACGATCGTCTTCAATGACGTTCCGGAGCTCACTTCTCTTGTGAGGAGCAAGACGTTCAAAGACTCAAGCTACAGAGTTAAGGAAGTCATCTGCCATAGTCTCGAGGCCGCTTTGCCTTGGGCATCCTCGGTGCCAATGTGTCTGGTGATAATTCGTACGCAATGTATCGGTCTCTTCCCTGTGGAAAAGCATTTGGATATAGCAAGTCTAGACCGTCGATAAGGTCGTACACAGTGCTCGTGGGAGAGTTGTTGACGGCATACAGCCATGGACTACCTGGTGGCTCCAGCCATGGTAAGACCAGACCGTTTCATGGAAACCATCATCAACCCTACAGTTCCCTTTTAACCCCGCCCCTGTCCTTGTGGCGGTGCATGGCATGGTTTCGAGGGCCATCCGACTCAAGATTAGGAGACGGAAGTCAGACTTGGGATGGTCATTGGCAGGTAGTATTCGAAGATTCTCCGTTCGGTGTGTCAAGGAGACTCTGCACGAGTTTTTGGGAATCGTGATGCTGTCAACGACTGGTGAATCCATCGATAGAGTAAGGGCTTGCTGGTGAAGGCCATCTGTACTCAGCATCTGGGATGTCCTTGTGATGGTGTTCGGTGATGCTTCGAAGAGGTGAAAGTCTGATGCTCGACGGAACTGGTGGAAGGGTTCTTGGCGTGTAGGGTATCGGTCTGGGGTATCAAGGATGGTGTATCGTGCGCCGCTCTGGGATGCAGTGCTCAGGTGTCCGAGATACTGTCTCGTGCCGTTCTTGCAGTCTGCCAAATGGGTGTCGACCTGGAGCTCGTAGAAGTGGCCAGGTTCTTCGCTTGATGGTTCGAGGGTCAGGACTTTCGAAGTGTGTATGTGCACTTGAGGGGCTGCGATGTCGAAAATAGGTAAATGTTGTGGGTGTTCGCATGGAGTGTAGCGAGTCGCAAGAACCGAGAAAGGTGGTCGACTCCTTTCTCCTAGTCTTTCGAGATTGTCCCAAGGTAAGCTACCCGATTCAACGTCCAGCATCAACTTCGGAAAGACATGTCATATCCGACTTTGGTTCGGCTCGCAGGAGTGTAATACAAGATTCAGAAGGGCTTGTAGCTGTTGCCGTTACAGAAGGGTGCTTGGTCGTTGAAGGTAGACGAGCGGTATGGCGGGGAGGAGTGGACGTCGTCGCTTCGACATGAGGGCTGTCATCTGCACACAGCTTCTGATCGTTCTGGGTCCTGCAACTGGTCAGCTAATGCATCATCGTGTGAAGTTAGCAGAGACCTGTATATCAGAAGAGGTAACCGTCCATGATTGCGCAGTGTTTGCGTAGTGTTTCACCAGGATGGTCCGCAACATTTGCATGTATGGCAGATATCAAAAGGAGGGAAGTTTGACGCCGCTGTGCAAAGGGGGACAATGGGACAACAAGGAGATACCTGCCACAATCCAATTCCTGGACATTCGCAGATGCAAAAGAGAATTATCACATATTGGCCCTTTTTACGGGTATTTTCTCCGTTGGCTCCTTCCTCCTTTCTCTTCCACACCTAGCCGGTGAAAGGGTGCAATACATATCTGTAGTATATCTCCAGCTCTCAATGAAGGGAAAATAATCCTGTAGATTGGACATGTGCATGCCTTTGACAAATCATATTGACGAATATAACTTTCCACTGTAGATTTATACTTTCCGTCACTTCAAACGTGCTTTTAGATCAGACAAAAATACGTTACCAAGTTATTGCAACTATCAAGGCAGCTTATAGAAAGTGAGAGCCACAGTAGGGTGTTGCAGCAGCAAACGCAGTACTATTTTTGGGTTGCAATTCCATCTCTCCGTGTCTAGAAAGCTCAACGGCGCAAAAACAAATAGTAAGCAGAAATGAACATGAAATATCGCGTTTGGGTCTTCAGATATCTCCAAAGCAGGTAACGAAGACTATACATTAAAGGCGACTTAGGTACAGCTTCATAATCACGTTAATAAAAGCATCAATGTGCTTCTCTGTTGTTGTTGTTGTTGTAGAGAAATGGAGAGATAGAAAGATACTGTAGTGAAGATGAGGGGACGTTGACATTGTTTTTCACTCTCCCCTCCCCAAGCTTCTCTTGGCGACGCGCCAGTTAAAGTGGTTCGCGTCCGTCCGCGTCTCCTTCAACTCCAACCCCCCTTCATTGCTGTACATACACTTTACGTCGAGTCTTCCCCCAATTCGTTATCCCCTCTAAGATATCCACTCCATTTGGCCCACCATTCCTCACTCCTCCCAGTCCAAACATACCAACATCCACCGCCACAATGGTCCTCAAACGAAAGCGTTCCGAGTCCGAGATCTCCTCCAGCAGCTCCATGCTCTCCTCGCCCCTCTCCACCAGCGCCTTCATGTCAATGTCAATAGATAGCGCCCAATCCCATCAACCTCAAATCTCAACACCTTCCCTCTTCTCGTCACGCACCCGCAAACGCCACCGCGATAATCGTCCTTCGGAAGCCGATGTCCATCGTATGCGTCCCTCATTGCTGTCCAAACCAGACCCATTAATTCCTCCTATAGATCACACACTATCCATTCTTTTCTCCGCGCAACAGCAGCAGCAATCACCACCTCAACTACACATATCTCCTCCTTCGTTCCCGCAACAAACCTCGGTGGCGTGTCTCCCTGCGCAGCAGTCGAGCTTGCACTCGTTCTGGAGGCTTCCTTCCAGTCGACAATCGTTTTCTTCGACTGATTCATCGGATTCTTTGATTTCTCCAATGACAATACCCTCTGCCGATTCATTCTTTCGGTCGACCAGTTGTGAAGACTGCGATGCATCACTTAATCCGGAAAATAATGGGGAAGCGATGGATGTGGATGCCATGATGGATATCGATATAACACAAGGGTCGAATCACGCATGTACAGGTTGTGGAAAGCAAGTTTGCCATGGATGTGCGGTTAGTAACTTGGGGGCGGATAGGAAGTGCTTGCTGTGTGCTGGGAAGAAGAATTGGGTTGGGGGTCTGGGATGGACGAGGATGGATTGATACCCCGGTTTTTGCATCAGAACAACCATGCTGTGTTCGGTGGAGGATTTTCTATTTTATCGATATCATACCCGGCGTTGGGAGAGACTGTCTGGATACGGTATTCGCACTTTTGTACGGATAAATAGCGAAAGCATTGACGGTTGGACACGGCACGATTGGCAAACTTTCTGGAAATGACAAAGATACAGACTAGATAGTTCTAGTTCGTGGCTACTCTGGAGATCATTCTAGATGTATGAAACTAGGTGCTTTTGTAAGAGAAGTGGTTCATTTGTTCTTCGAAATCGTTGATTGCCGGTTGTAAGTTTCTCGACCTCCAAAAACGTCCCAAACAGACAGTTTGAAAGTATCTTACGTCTATCTAATTTTCAAGAAAAACGAGTCGCAATGTACTTTCAGGCAATTTTTTACATTGTCTATATCCAGTCAACTCGACCAATCGCATGTGGGACATCGACATCCTTGCAAATGCGGCTGAAGCAGCCTTACGACCTCGCTTTTCTAAATCTACAATACGAAAATACGCAAAGGCTTCACGCAAAAGCGCAGTGGAGCAGAAGTGGGGCGAAGCAGATTGTTTACCATCATTGACAGCATGGAACTATCAGACATCTTCCCCTACCAGAAGGACCCCTCCTATAGTTTTGCGCCACCAGGAGCGGTGACTGAATTTGAGGCTTTTACAAGTTGCTCATACTTGGACATGCTACAGCACGTGAGCGGTGCTGATCTCGAGACGGATTGTCATGAGGGCTCTTTGGATGAAACAAATTTGGCTTCTTGGCTTGAAAAGGTACGTCTTCCATATGACGGTCATGCATTCTTATTGACACGCTTAGGATGTTTCCCAACCTTCTCCCGTGAATGAGAATGGGAATGGCAAGGGGAGTGAAACTGCTGGGCCAACCTCGAGACGATTTCTTGGTGGTTTGAGATTAATGTATGCGGAGCTCCCCATTCACAAAATACTCAGCTAAAATGAACGAGGATCGGAGTCTGCAACTTCAGCCACCCAGAAAGCCGCCGCACTATACCCTTCACCCAAGAATCCTTCAAGCTTGTCGAGCAGCATCTCGGGATGCCCGAAGAGTTCAAGTACTCCTTGATCGGAACCACCTCCCGAGCTTTCAAATTCTCATGTCCCAAAAACAGCGGCACCTCACATTTCAAACCTACAAACTGTATGATTTTCGACCTCACACATATAAACGCGTTTCTGATGTATCAGTACAGGTTTTGTGTTCCGCTTCGGCGTCTTCCGCCCCTCATACTACCAACTAGCACTCAGCCATGACCCCCTCACAAACATAACCCATGGCCTCCTTCTCTCCAAAACAACACACCACGGATTCCCCCTTTTGATCCAAACCCTGAAACAACACCAAATCCACTGCACCCACCCTCTCCTGACCGCCGCTCTACTCTCCAAAATCGTCATCACAGCTGTAGCAAATCGGGTTCAAGCCGTAGATAGAATATTGAATGAGCTGGAGGAAACTGCAGGCCAGCATGAGTATATCAATATCCCATTGAGGAATCCGCTTGAAATGGACTTCATGACTGCGACGAGGCGGTTGAACTTTGTGGGGAGGACATTGGGGGTTGAGCGGATGAGGGCAGAGGCTATGATTTTGGCGCTTGGGGTTATGGGAAAGGATATTGCTGGATTTGGGAAGCTGATTTCGACTTCAACTTCCGATGACGAGAATGGGCGAGCAACCCACGAAGACGCGACGAGAATGGTCGGCGAGCTCATCACCTGCCACGTCGACGAATGCCAAAATCTCGCACTGAGAGCAGAATACGAAGAAAAACGAACACAGACACAACTAGCTGTGGTAAGCGCCTCACGCCCTTTTTTCCCTCCCTCCAACCGCTGATTGATATGGCAGGTATACCAATTCATGACCCAGAAAGAAGCAATAGTAAACTCCAAAATCGCATACACATCCGCCATGATCGCAACCGAGTCCAAGAAAGACAGCTCGGCGATGAAAGCTATCGCTGTACTAACCATGATTTTCCTCCCCGGTACTTTTATTGCTGTAAGCCTCTCCATTCCCCCTTCCATGCTCACATAGTACCCATACATATAGACAGACAAATCTGATAATGATTCTCACAAAAGACAATATTCGCAATGCCCCTCTTCAACTGGGACAATAACGCTCATCCCTTGTTCAATGACAACTTCAAGTATTACTGGGCCATCGCAATTCCATTGACCTTATTTGTCCTGTTTCTCTGGGGTTTATCGGTGTGGTTGCCGTGGAAAGTGTGGTTGGTGGGGTGGATGCCGAAAAGACTTGTGACGGAGCATGCTGAGGCCGGGCTTGAGAAGAGGGATTAGCTGACTTGGCCCGTTCTGTTACCAAATGATCGCAGGTTTCTCGGATTATGCGTTTATGGAACAGAACGTCTAAGCTGGAAAACAAACATGTGCAGATATCCAGGTGCGATAGTCACGTGAGTATCGTTGATTTCCTATCAATGGCCTTTCTCCTCAATTATCCGTACTTGTTGTGGACAAGAATCTTCCACTGTCTATCCGTCTATCTTTAAATACTTCAATCAAGCCAATCCCTTTTCCAACAACCAAATCTCCAATAATCCAGATCACGTGCCTCTTCCCCTTTCCTTCCCAACAAATAAAGTCCGCATCCCTTATCCTACGACTGAACAACATCTACAATATGAATTGTTGCTCGACCATCATGCCACTTTTAGTAAACAGCTTAACCTTCTACAACCACATTCCCTATCCTTTCCCTGCTATATTCCAAAAATTACGCCCTCAAAGCCCCTGGTTTATCACCACCTAAAGCTCAGCAATCGGAGTGCTTTATTGATGACAGCATGTACATTCATTCGTTAGAGAGAAATTACATTCCTTTCACATCCATGCACATATCCATGCACATATTCATACATTCAGTCACTTATTCACTCAGTCAATCTCCTACATATTTACTTCACCCTTCAACTAATAATTCCAATTTGACTCCGGCAGGACTAGCAACCATGCTTCATTAGTTTCTCGGTATCTTTATGGTTATAGAGAGGGAAGAGATGAGAGGAATTGGTTGTATAATATTTAGGGTGATTATATTCATAAGTGTGTTCTGGAAAAGGGGCGAGGAGTAGTTTGGCAGTACTATAGGGAGGTGAAATAGGGGGAGGGGTGGTAATGCTGCCATTTACCTGTCCCTTTTTTTCTGATCTACTTAGGTACAGCTTGGAAATCCCTTATGCTAGAAAACCTCTTGTTAATAACAATCAATATATGCAAAGTAGCAGGAGCTGCTGTTTACAATTCACTACTATACCTGAGATTGAGAAGTTTTCTATCTCTTGTTTGTATAGGCAGACTACTATAGCAAGATCTCTCTATAGAGATGAATCTATTATTTAACAGATAGACTTCACTTGACTAATAATTATTAATAGGTACAAATAAGGTCATTCTAGGTAAAATCGTCTATCCTTCTTTCTTTCTAATTATGCAAACTTTAAAGCTACTAAAAGTAGAGTTTGTAACTATATCTGCAACTATTACTTCTATCAAAGGAATATGCCCTTGAACATTCCCTGTTTTTGATAGCAAATTATCATATGACAGCAATTTACGCTTTGGTGAATGATTTATCAAATCCAAGCTTGGATCTCCTTGAAATGCCGCTTCGTCTGCCTTTTACATACGTTTTCAAAGTATATAAGTCGCCTTAGTAGGCATTGGATACTAGTGCGAGACTACCCATTCTTGGCTTTTCTGTGAGCTTTTATCGCGACTATGTTTCTCGTCTCCTTATTCGAGGGAATGCTTTATATATGGACTGTAGCGTGGTATCAAACCAGAGTAATCAATGATACTAGTGAATATGCCAAATTTTCTCAAATATTCATGACTATCTAATACGCATTTCCTACTCGTCGAAACTCGAGAAACAGATATATGTCCTTTAAGAACGCCTGAGGCGGTTTTCTTGAGCTGATAAGAGAACAGCTTATAATATCAAGACTGTAATATAATATAGTACTATGTTTTCAACTTAATCAGCGAGCTCAGATTTCTGGGGTCCGTTGATAGAAATGATTTACTACGAAGGTGAATATATTGGCATTACTAATAATATAATGAGAGCACCTAATTAGCCACCAGATTCACAGTAGCCAGAAGTTCAATTCACGTCTACCAACATCGAATACCTTCAAACGTAATTAACAGCCCACACAATGACCGTCCCTTCCTAGAATCTATAAAGAGGTCTCAAATTCCCCTCTCGTTCCCTTTCCCACCACTCTCCAACAAACCAACAAACCACTCAACCCAAGAGAATTGATACACGCAAACTCAACCCCAAACACAAACACACCCAAACCATCTCACCCCCCACACTTCCTCATCATGAAGCTCACCCTCCTCATCTCCGCTCTCCTCACTGGCATCTCCCTCACCGCCGTCGCAGCTACCCCAACCGAAGCCAGCGGCTGGCATACCTTCAGACCCTGGAAGAAAGCTGCAGCTACTGAAGGTATGTTCCCTCTCCCCTTTATGCTTCCTGTCCCTGCTAACATCACCTGTGTAGTTGCCACTCGTGATATCGAGCAAACCTGCACTACTGAGGGTGGAATCTGCATTGGTGGTCGTCCTATTGGAAAAGGTCCTCCTCCAAGCACTTAAGCCGCAAGTCAAGGTACGTGGCTTTCCTCTGTGTTATTTGGTGCGAGATACTGATGTAAGTTATAGGTTGTCTTCACTCTGCCTTTCGCAAGCAAGTGGGAGCACTATTCGCTGGGTTGAAGGGTTCGGTAGTGCAAGCTTTGACATTCATGGTAGAAACTGGCTGCTTTTCCTTTTTGGGACTTGACAAACAGCGTCACCAGACATTAGTTGTTCAGCCGGATTGAGATAGTAAATTGGGAATGCAATGAATAGCTCTGCAAGGAAAATAAAGTCTTTGTTGTGTTTCTCGTCTATGTGATATGTGATACTTCTTCCGTGACTAAGTGATCGAAAAGTTGGTAAGAAATCCTTTTAAGAGACAGAAAAGGGGTTAAGCGAATAAGGGTCAGGGTTAACCTTACGCCTCATGTACCTTCCGCACCCCTTTCACAGAACCCCTTCCCACGACTCCACAACCTCGTAAACCCTTCGCTCAAAACCAATACATTTTTCAATCGCAAATAGCTCCGGCTTCTTCAACCTCACCAGCCGACAAATATGTTTCCTCGGGAGCGAGCACACGCATAGTCCAGGCCCAATTAGTACCCTTCTCCCGGCTTCCTTTCAAGAACAATATTTATTCTCTCCAGATACCCCCGCCGAGATACATCAGGGAAAGTTTGAATTGGGTCATTTACTCTCGGAAACTAGGAAGCGTGCTTCGCACTTTGCACGGGCTTTCAATACCACAGACATGCACTCGTGCCTCTTCCTGCTCGTGTGGAGACGGAGTGCTAACAGTGCGGGGAAGTTACATACTACAGGTTACAGAGTTCCCTCCAGCGAACTCCCCATCCGGCATGAATGTTCCATGCATCAGAGTTGGAAATTTGTAAACCCCAATGAACATTATACAGCGACTTCGGCTTGGGAAATCTTGAGTTTCATTCCTATAAGCGATATCCAGGATGTCAATCTATTGCTAGCTCGTCTACGGCTATTTGTTTGGCAATAATGATGTCAACCCGGCGCACTCGCACTTCTCGCGGAGCTAGAGCGTCTCCTCACCATGTCCTGCGCCTCCTTCAATACCCTCCGCATCTCTGGCAGCAGCTCTGGGACCCGAAACGGCTTCACGACAGCACTATCCATACCCGCCTCCTTTGCAATTCTAATCTGCTCGCTGCGTGCATTCGCCGTAACTGCGATCACAGGAATATGCCCGTTCGCATGACCCGTTCTCTGTAACTCTCTGATTGCCCTCACACAGGTGAGTCCGTCCATGACGGGCATCTCTACGTCCATGAGAACAATGTCGAGAGGAACGGTGTTGGGGGGGAAGAAATGGGTTGTTTCAAGAAACGCCAGAGCTTGACGGCCATGATCCGCAACGCTCACAACGCAGCCGGCGCTGCGCAGTTGTTTGGAAAGAACTTTCTGATTCACGAGATTATCTTCAACAATCAGGACATGCATCGAGCCAGCTACGTTTTTTTCCTCGTCGGGAGTTGATGCAAGGGACAGCTCCGTTCCAATTCGTTCCAATGCCGCCGGCGTGAGGATAGAAGTATGGGAGCGCGGGTCGATCTGTGTCGATGTTGGACTGCTATGCTGCTCAGGGCAACGACGAGTTCGTACGTAGAAAGAAAAAGTGCTTCCAACACCTGCTTGAGATGCTACTCCTATCTGCCCGCCTTGGATTTCTGTCAGTTGGCGGGAGACAAAGAGTCCAAGGCCACTGCCACCGTATTCCACGTGTGTTCGTGGTGTAGCCTGTGAGAAGCGCTTGAAAAGAAGGTCGCGCTCCGTCTCGTCTAAGCCTCTGCCTGAATCTTTGACTGCGATGGAGAGGTAGATGACTTCGCCGGAGCCGCAGTCGGCAGTCTGATCTTTGTATGCCGCGTTTCGCGGGAGATACTGGATACCATTAATCCCTTTCGGTCGCTCAAGGGAAGCTCCCAAGTATACGGCTATCTTCCTTTTGTTTGCAGTCTGCGTAAATTTGATAGCATTGGTCATCAAATTTATTAAGATCTGAAGTAATCTGCTTGGATCGACGCAAACCCAATCGACTGAAATCTCACGGTACGAAGGCTCAATACGGAATCGAAGCTCCATCCGACTTTTCTGCAACTCGCCGTCGAACATCTTGAGCGCACTCTTGATGACAGCAATCGGTTGAACTTCGATGGGGGTGATAGAAAGAAGATCGGAATCCAGTTTTGAGGCAGTCAAAACATCGTCCACTATCCGCTTTTGATGTTGGGCGCACAGCTGAATTGTTTCTGCTGCATCAGCGTACTCAATCAACATCTCTCTAGGTAGTAAGACATCCTTGGAGTTTCCTTTGAATGCTAAGACAGAAGTCCCAATCCACTGTGAAGAATTAGTGTTATATTTTTGGTAAGAGTAAGGGCCGAGAATTAGCAAGATAGAGAAGGAGGGGGCAAAGAAAAGGGTTGGCGACATCAGCACATTGGATAATTGCGGAAAGAGGATTTCTCATCTCACTATTGAAAGTCCGCATTAGTAGCTAAGAGTCATCAGGAACAGGAACATACTGGGACGTCATATCAATAAAGTTTTCTTGCTGCCGCTTCCATTCAATAGCCTCGAGCATCTTTCGCTTCTGAACTCCTTCTGCCCATTTCTGTCGGCTGATATCAGTTATACAGCCAAGTATTCCAACCACATTGCCGTCTGAATCCTTCTCGGCATAAGCAGCCACAATAATCCATGTCGAACCTTCTACGTTCTCGCCACCAATGACTTCGTCAGCGACGAATGGCCGTTTTAGTCGTAGCTCAAAGGAAATCTTTCCTCCGTCCAAGAGCTTAGGCCATTCGCGATTCATCTCAGCATGGTCTTCTTCCATGATGATCTTATACCAGCACTGCCATGAAGCTCAGTAATGGTATCCATGGGGTGCTTTTTGTGACTTACCATTGTAGAAATTACACCCCGAGGATGCTCGGTGAGCCTGCAAGAAGGTTAGCAAGGACGAGAATAGACCCTGCAAAAGAATACCTGTAGTAATCTTCATTGGCGTATAATACGACACCTGAAGGGTCGAAATGAAACATTCCCACCGGTGCATGATCGGCCATCCTCCGGAAGCGACTCTCGACCTCTGAAGTTTCGTGTGTTTGAATTGCCAACTTCTTTGACAGAATATTCCAATCTTCAGTTGCATCTTCCGCAGCCATTTTACTGCTGCTGATTTCTACCTCGAGCAGCACGGCAGCCTAAATCTCATCAGTGGGTTTCGCCTCAGAAGTGATTGAGTTCGCCCAAAGCTTACAGCCATTGAAACCCCCAATTGCCTTCTTAGAAGCTCGATGAAAACATGGTAGTCATCATCAATCCGTTGTCTTGGATTAGTACCGAGAATCAAGAATCCACGGATGTAATCTCCAGTCACCCGGATCGGAAAGAATACCGCAGTCTCATAGATATTATCTTTATTCGCTGATTTCAAACTCTGTACTAGAGACTCGGGCATGGATCCATCACTTGCCAGAAGAAGCGTATGCGTATCTGAGTTAATCATCTCCTGAAAACTCGGCAAAAAAACCTCGATAGGTTCATTTGTGCTATACTGTCTAGGAAATCGGATATGTGGCTCGGGAACTCTTACTAAGCCTCTAAGGACCCAATCATCCAATGTCTGCTTTGGTCCAGGGCTTCCAAGGGGTTTCTGGTTGATGTCCCAGCCCGAGGAATATAAAATCGCGAACGGAATGTCGGCGTTTTCGGTTTGCAGGACTCGGAGTAATTGTCGCCAGAAATCATTCGCCGCCCGCGAAGAAGCTATTTTTTGAGACAAGATATGAAGAAATGCCATTCTTCGATCCATGACCACCTTTTTCGTAGTATCGAATACTGAAATATAGCTGGATCTCATTTAGACATATGGAGTGTAAAAGCTCCTCCAACATACTCAACATGAAAAGGAGGCGAGGTAAAGGGAGACTTACAAAGCTATCCGCCCATCATCGGTGGAGAAGGGTATAATGGATAAAGAGCAGTAACACTCTTCTAGATATCCGTCTCTCGCAATGTAGAAGCAGGCGTCATCGATAACTAACGATGTTCCGGTTTCAGCAGCCTTTACGAATGCTAGGACAAAGTCTTCGTGCATTTCCGACCAAGCTTCGGGAAAGAACTTTCCCAACAAGCCAGGGTGTTTCTCACCTGCCACGACTATAAAAGGCTCGTTATACATCATAGTCCTTGATTCGCCCCAGTACAACGCGGCCGGACGAGGATCATTCTGTAAAATATTCACCATGCGACATAAATCCGTCGACCAAGAGCTAATTGCACCCATCTCAGTGGAAGCCCAGTCGAAATTCATGAAGAAATTGAGGTGAGGGCAATATGATTCCTTGGACTCGTGCTTCAAGATATCGAACAGACCACATTGCGCGTTGTTATGCTTCCGTGAAACGTTGTTCTCGAATGAAATCTCTCTCGGAGAACGCAACGGAAATGTAGAACCCCTTTCATCGGCACGTGGACTCAGAACTGTCGAACGTTGGGACGATGACTGGGATGGAGGGTGTAGATTTATCGCCAGTGGAGGCCTTTCGGGTGGTTTCTGTGGAGGAGCCTGAGCTTTTTTTTGACTGGGTTCAGGCCCTTTCTGTGAAGCAATTCGAGTTTGATCCTGGCAAGATCGCTCAGCTAGACGTGTATCGTCTCGTGACAGACCTCCCGCCTCTCCCTCTCCCACAATGATCCTCCACCTATTCCTGACATTCCTGCCCGTCCATTGAATTCCCCAGTATGACGAAGGGGGTAAATCCGAAGCTTGCGGCGAAGAGACTGCCCACTGCAAAAACGCAGCAATCGTTGGATCGGTCCTGGCTTCCTCCCCTGCGATCTTCAATTGAGCCAAGCCAATATCTTGCAATTTCTCAAGACTGGCAGTTTGGAAAATAGGTGTGGTGTTTGGCTGGGCGTGTAAGTCGAGGACAAAGATTGGTAGGTCGATTGTGGCGAGGAATTCGAATGGCCCGAGGGAATGCAGGTCATCATTGACCATGTTTTCGAAGTAGTGATAGGTTGTAGGACATGATAAAAAGTTTCTGTAGGAAGTGGTGAGGGATGAGAAATGGGAAAGTGTCTCGCTCGGTTACCGTCGTTGTAAATGCATGTACAGTCGCGGGCTCTCCTTCCCCTTTTGTCACTACGTTGAATAGGTAACGTATATTTCTGCGTTGCCTGATATTCAAGGTGAGGTTCATGAAGGCTTTTTGCATTTCGTATGTCAGAAGAACAAAGCTCGTGCGCACTTGCGCTGCAATGTTCCATGCCCCAGGATCCAGGAAAAGGTGACACGAGGGAGGGGACATTGGCTCGGCGTGAACTTGAGCGTTCCTATAGTTGGATCCGCATATATGTACTAGCAAAGCGAAATCTGCTTTGCATTCATGTAATGAGCTTCCCGACCTAAGAGCTACTGCGGATATCTATTAAAACTAAAATTTAGCTAACGCCGCAACGGAGGAGAATATAGTATAATACAGACACCTTTTTCTCTTCTTTCCCTCACCTCCTCCTCCTCCTCCAGGCCATCAAACCCCCAACCAAAACCGGACATCCAAGCACGCCCACCAGCCAGAGGCTCAATAGCCGCCCCTGCCTCTCACTCTTCCTAATAACCTCACTATACCTCTCATTTCCAAAGCTAACCCTCGAGTATTTTGTCTGCCACCCTAAGCCCGGCACCCACACACTCAGCTTCTCTTCGAGCCACTTCCTGGCCGCATATAAGGGGCTTACAACACTAGCGCGCATCTCGACATAATTTTGCAATGCGAGGTCATTGATCACGTGCGTATCTGCTTTTCGGTACTCGGAATATTGTTCTAGAGCAACGGAGCGGGAAGTGGGGTGTGCGTCGAGGAAAGAGAAGAGTACGAAGATGTCTTCGAGGCCTGCGTTCATGCCTTGCCCGTAGAAGGGCACCATGGCGTGGGCGGCGTCGCCGACAATTACGACGGAGGAGGAGAAGTGGTGGGGTGCGCATTTTATATTTATTAGGGGGAGGTGGGGGTTTTCGTGGAAAGATGTGATGAGGTCCGAGGGTTGAATGAGGGTTGTTACGCCGGGGAAGTGCGTGTCGAAGAAGGCCGGGACTGAATTGAGATCTGTTTCGAGGTGATTGAAGTGTGCGGATGGCATGAAGAGGGTACATGTGAATGATCCATTCTAGGATTTATTAGACTGTGTTGGTGATGTGAGGTAGGGAACTCACGGAGCTCGGTATGGCAATGAACATGAAGTCCTTCCCTGGCCATATGTGGAGATGGTTTGGGGATATCCGGAACTTCGACTCATCTTTCATGCCTAGCTCTAGCTCCTGAGCTGGAATCTGGAACTCACACCAAAGTGTATCGATGTACTCTTGCTGGTAATCCATTCGCTGGTACTTCATCAGGTGATACCGGGCGGCTGAATGAGCTCCATCTGCTCCAATCATGAAGTCAAAATCGATTTCAATTTCTCGGTTGCGATCAATCTTGTTACTCCCAGAGACTTCAAACCATGCTTTGTTTTTCTTGAAGTCGGCTCCGGTCAACTTGTGGTTGAAAAGGAGTTTCACATTGGGCATAGCGTCTAATTCGTCGAGGAGAGTTTTGTTGAGTCCTCCACGGTCTACCGCATATATTGACTACGGAATGTAAGCCCAGACTTACGGATAGATGAAAGACATACTCTTCCGTGAATATCGTAGACTTGAGACTGTTCATACAGCTCTCCCGAAGAATGCTTCCCATGTATCATACGACCTTTCATGGGAATCGTGTCTTTGAATATTTGCTCCAGAAGGGCAGGCCGACCAGATTGCCTCATAGCATTGATTCCTCGTTCAGATAGTGCCAAATTAATGGATTTAGTAAAGTTTAGAGGAATTGTCGAGGGATCTCGAAGATCTAGATGGCTCGGGTCAGCGGACGGACAAACAGAGTTCATGAAGATGGCGACATGAATCAAAAACGTCAGGCAAAGGCAGGCAAGCAGTATCTTCTGCGTTACCCAGAATTGAGGCCGTCTAGGACTATAAATAATTGAGAAATATACTGGAATCGAGTTTCTGAGTCTATTGCCACCGCCATCTTGATATCGTGCAAGATGAAGCTAAACCAGGCGTGATCTCTAGTATGGAATGGCTTCAAAAACGCTTGATTTGTTGCCGCCCGAGGGAAAGCTCTGCTGCAAGAAAAGACTGTAGTGAAACGTAAACAACGTACCACTGCGTAAATCATAAATCTCTACATCGTGACCCCGCTGTGCTGCGTACAAAGCGCCCAGAGTGCCAACCGGACCAGCTCCAATAACAATCGTTTTCTGTTTCTTACTTTCCGCCATCAAAAAGAATTTCAATCGATTTAGGGAGAGGAGAGGGAAAAGTGGAAAGAAGACAAGAAGAAGAAAAAGAGGAAGAGAAATGTAAAGATGGATGACTACTACACAAACAGCGTCAGCTCTCTGATGGGCCGAGCCGACCGATAGACTCACACCCTGCCTGGATCTAGAAAACGGCGCGCCCCACGCCTTGAGAACGACGCGGGCGGCTAATAATAACTTCCTTTCGACAATCTTTTTAGTATTTCACCACTTGCCCCGCCAGACTATATCAAGAGGTAAGGTACACCAAGAACAACATTCCTTGGATATCACATCTAGAGATTACCACCACCAGCTCCTCGAAATCCTGCCAACCATGGCTTCCGAGTCTTCTGCAAAGCGGAAATGCATGGGGGGTGACTGCGACAACGATGCCGGCACGCTCCAGTGTCCGACCTGCTTGAAGCTGGGCATGAAGGAGAGCTATTTCTGTTCCCAAGACTGTTTCAAGAGGAACTGGGTATGTTCACTCCAGACCCGCTTTCCTTTCCAAGTAGTATTTGTGCTATGAGGAAATCCAACATGCGCATTATGCTCCACCTTCTCTCCATAAACTAACTTTTCCCAGAGCACACATAAAGCAGTCCATAAAACCCAGGGTAATTTCCTCAGTAACCTCATCCCCCCAAAAGTAGTCTCTGAACCCGATCCAGTCACTGGAAACTACAACCCCTTCCCAACTTTCCCCTTCACCGGTCCTCTCCGCCCCGTCTACCCTCTGTCCCCCTGGCGGGAAGTACCAAAATCAATACCATACCCCGATTACTGGAAGGATGGCATACCAGATAGTGAGCAGACGTTCAAGGGCCGCACGAAGATTGATATTTTGGATAAGAAACAGCAGGAGTCTATGAGGAAGGTTGGTCGGCTGGCGAGAGAGGTGTTGGATATTGCGGCTGCGGCGGCGGTCCCTGGGGTCACGACGGACTATCTTGATGAGATTGTGCATAAGGCTTGCTTGGAGAGAAATGTGAGTTTTTTGAAGGGAGCAATGTCCAGGAACTGACGTGCCCAGTCGTATCCATCACCCTTGAATTACGGTCAATTCCCAAAGTCTGTCTGTACATCCCTGAACGAAGTCATCTGCCACGGAATCCCAGATCAAAGGATCCTTGTTGATGGAGATATTCTCAACATCGACGTTACATTATACCATGAAGGTTTCCACGGAGATCTCAACGAGACATACTACATTGGTGACAAAGCCAAAGCAGATCCCGATTCGGTCCGTGTCGTGGAAGCCGCGCGAGAAAGTCTCAACGAGGCCATCAAGCTCGTCAAACCCGGAGCATTATTCCGAGAATATGGAGATGTGATAGAGAAGTATGCTAAGACGAAGAAGTGTAGCGTCATCAAAGCATACTGTGGTCACGGTATCAACAGCCTATTTCATTGCAAGCCCAACATCCCGCATTACGCGAAGAACAAAACCGTGGGCGTGGCGAAAGAGGGCATGTGTTTTACTATTGAGCCTATGATTGCGTTGGGTACGTATAGGGATAAGACGTGGCCTGATGACTGGACGAGTGTGACGCAGGATGGGAAGAGGACAGCTCAGTTTGGTAAGTCTGTGATCCTTCTGCCTAGATGACTTACTAATGCTGTGATAGAGCATACCCTCCTGGTGACTGAAGACGGCGTTGAGATTCTGACTGCGAGATTTCCTGACTCCCCTGGTGGACCTGTTCCTATGCCAGTAGCAGCGGTAGAGACGAATGGTGCAATTGATACCCACAACGAAAAGTCATGACCTTGAAAGCACACAACATATCTGGCGAACTGTAGACATATCGCCTGACTTATGCAACCAGAAGAAAACCTACATGAAGCCAGATTTAAACAGTAACAAAAGCAATGGACTTGTTGATTCCCCCCTTAACTCCGCGCATGTGACATGACTAAGCGAGCATCGCAAGCGGTGCAAGGCACGGCCAGCAAGATCTTCGTCTAAACAATCGCAGAGCTCTTGATTCTTCCCCACGCGAGCCCCAGCCTCACATTTCATCATTCCGCTTGCGACCTCCGACCTTTCAACAACCTCCGAAAAGTTGAAGCCGCATCGCGTACCCTCTTTCCCTTCTTCTCTCGCCCAGGATAGAACTTTGCACAACACCCCAGCCCGAGATTCCTCCTCGTCATAGCTCCGCAAGCTCACACCGTACACCACCACCGAGTCTGCGATACGATATCAGCGCAAGCTTCAACAAGCTCGACATCCGTCTGAGCAAGGCTAGTACAACATTGGAAATAGGCAGATAGACGCGAGACTACAACCATGATGTCCGGCGAGGCGTGGCTGTACCTCCTAGCGGTACTGATCAATGCCGTGAATCTGTTCCTGCAGGTTTTCTTTACGATTATGTATTCTGATCTTGAATGGTATATATCCTCCCATTTTCAGCCTCTCCCTCCCTACCTCAACTCCTTTCCTCTACAAATTAAAAGTGCAGTAAGCTGATTAAAGTGCGAATAGTGATTACATCAACCCTATCGACCTCTGCAACCGCCTCAACACCTATATCATCCCCGAAGCCGCCGTACATGGCTTCCTGACGTTCCTCTTCCTTATTAACGGATATTGGATTGCGTTGTTATTGAATCTGCCGTTGCTTGCATTTAACGTTAAGAAGTGCGTTCTTATCTCCATCCCCCTTCACCACCCCCTCTTTCATTATTCCGCGCTTGGTTAGAGCTTTTACTGATGAGATGAACGAACAGGATTGTGGATAATGCGCATCTGTTAGACGCTACCGAGATCTTCAGGAAGCTGAATGTGCATAAGAAGGTATGTGCTGGGGAGGGTGGGGTGAAAGATAAGGCTAACAGGGAAATAGGAATCGTTCATCAAGCTTGGGTTCCATCTGGTTATGTTCTTCTTCTACCTCTACTCGATGATTGTGGCCCTAATCCGCGACGAATCGAATTGACTCAAATCCTCAATACACAGCCAAAACAATCTGAGGGAGATATAGGAGGAGATTCGAGGCTGGAATGAGATGGGAAAGCTGGAACTGCGCGCGTGGAGTTGTGTATAAGATGAGATACGTTGGGCAGGATAATTACAACTTTTGCAAGATCTGGGACGATTAAACATGATGGCGGTGGTCTGGAAGGAGTCGTGCGCAACGGGGCGTGGGGGCATATTCCATATTTTGGGCTTCTGATGGAGGTCTTGGGTGGATAGATACAGATACCTAGGTAGGCGTGCTTGCCATGAATGCGAATGCGCATGCTTTTCAATGTTGTTGCGGATGTTTTTATTGTTCATCCATCCCCTGTGCTCTCCTGGCCCCCAAATGACACCTCGCCCCACCCCATGACCTGCAGCCAAAAGCTCAATCTGATAACGCCGACAGCAGAGCAGAGTAGCACGTGACTTTGTGCAGGGATATATTTTTAAGGTTGGCGCTAGACTTTTTATCGTGAACCGCATCGCATCTCGAAACTCGCGACGAAGTGACCTTGATCAAGTCTCATTTTCCCGGCGCATAACAAACCGCAATTGCTTCTCATCCTCCTGAAGTTCCTCATTATGGCAGACTTCGGCGCGTACCCGCCCAACATGGCGCCCCAAAATGCCCTCATAGTTCGACAAGCAGAAGGCCTAGACCACGCCGTCGTCCCTTACACAGCGGGAGATCTCTCGCGGCCTTCGCAAGGTCCCACCAACCCATTCAAAGACGAAACAGCTACTCTGAAACGCAAAAATGTGCTTACGGGCTATGCCGAGGAAACGTATATAAGCGAACATACGTTCAGGAGTCAACATCAAGCTGTGGAGAGGAGAAAGTACATAGGAGGACAGGCGGAGAAAGACGAGGCGGCCAGGATAAGGAGTAAGAGGCAGAAGAAGGGAGATGCGAGTGTGGCGGAGGGCGATAATGCTTATGTGGGCCCGTGGGCTAAATACAAAGCTGTGGAGTACGAGGAAGTTGGCGAGGGGGAGGAGTTGGCTAGTGATGAGGAGTACGAGGAGGTTGAGGAGGAAGAAGAAGAGGTTATCGAGAGCGGTGCTGTCGTGCCCGCATTACCGCAAGCTGTGGCACGGAGGAAAGAAGCCGAGGAGATGGGCGCAGAGACCAGTGTGTTCGAGGGGAGCGAGCAGTATGATTATCAGGGAAGGACGTACATGCATGTACCGCAAGACCTGGATATCGATTTACGGAAAGAGGCGGGGAGCGCGAAGAATTACGTGCCCAAAAAGTTGGTGCATACTTGGAAGAGCCATACCAAGCCTATTGCCGGTCTACGGTTCTTTCCTGGCTCAGGCCATTTACTGTTATCTGGAAGCGCCGATTCGACGGTCAAGATCTGGGATGTGTATCACCAAAGAGAATTACTACGGACATATTCGGGTCACACAAAAGCCCTTTCGGATTTGACATTCAACACCACCGGCACACAATTCCTCTCCGCATCTTACGACCGCATGATGAAGCTCTGGGACACCGAAACCGGCCAATGCGTAAACCGCTTCACAACCGGCAAGAACCCGCATGTCGTACGCTTCAACCCAAGCCCCGAGCACTCCAACGAGTTCCTTGCTGGTATGTCCGACAAGAAAATCGTGCAATTCGATATACGTACTCGCGAAGTAGTCCAGGAATACGATCATCATTTGGCTGCTATCAACACGATCACTTTCGTGGATGACAACCGCAGGTTCATGACAACCTCCGATGACAAGTCTCTCCGTGCATGGGACTACAACATCCCCGTGCCCATAAAATACATCGCAGAGCCACACATGTACCCCATGACGCGGGCATCGCTCCACCCATCGGGCAAATACGTCGCGTACCAAAGTTCCGACAACAACATCTTCGTATACGGCGCGACGGACAAGTTCCGGCAGAATCGGAAAAAGGTGTTCAAGGGGCATAATAATGCCGGGTATGGGATTGATGTGTCTTGTTCGCCGGATGGGCAGTTTGTAGCGAGCGGGGATACGGGGGGTTATGTGTGTTTTTGGGATTGGAAGACGTGTAAGATGTGGCATAAGATGCAGGCTGCTGATGGGGCCGTTACGTGTGTGGAGTGGCATCCGCAGGAGAGTAGTAAGGTTGTTACGGCGGGGTTGGATGGCGCGATTAAGTATTGGGATTAGAGACGGATACCCATGCCCGTACCAGTTGTATTTATATATTGTATGGGGATTTCAAAAGGGAACATTCTCTCATATATTTCCTCGTCTTCCGACTGCCATTCTAAGTGTTCTCAAGGGTTGTTTCATCTGCGGTTTTTCTTTTCCCCACGATCAGCAAGTGCCGCGCTTCTTCACTTCTTCCTTTATCTAAAGTCATCGTTCCTCCTTTACACCAAACAACTACAAGTTCCACCCTATATTTATTGATAAATCCACTCTTACTCTCATATCGGCCAATCAAATGTATTCAACATCCCAATGTTGATGCCCATCTATCATCTGTCCTTCGCGGTCCAAAGCCTCCTTTCTTACTGCAAAATACTACTCCAAAAATGATTCAACACGCCATGCTCACTTAATGTCCCTTGAGAATTAATAAATGGGAGGATAAGGTTTGTGTAGATGAGATCTTGAGCAAGATTATCGATGGTGATGAGGAATCCATTACCTGAAGTTTGCTTCAGGGTTGCGTCAGTGTCTGTAAAACCCCCATTTGCTTGTCTCTTACTGATTCACTCACTCAGTCATAAAGCGGGATGGAAGTATGATTCTTCGACATCCAAATTCAAACTCATTCGATGCAGATGGATGTGAACAAGCTCGTTTTCTTCTATTTCACATTCATTACATTAGACATCTAATATATATTTCCATTCAAGATTCCTTGGTTTCTTGTCACAGACATCTTCTTCGATCCATTCACCAAACCAACCCAGACTAAATAAATCGGAAAATAAAAAGGAATCAGCCCGCCGTGATCAAGAACAACGCTATGGAAATGGAGTTCGTAACATCACAAATACACCTCCTTCTCTCTTCTCCCCAAACGCACCCCAGCCATACATCACACAACACATGTACGCTCCCGCAGCCACAGCCACACCATCCTCAGCTTCCCGGCTTTCAGAATCGCCCGTACAGCAAAGGACGAGGACGAGGAGACGAGATACATCCTAGTAGTGGTGACGGGCGGCCCAAACCCCAAGGTCCGCGTCCTATACCTGGCAAACCGGCACCGAAACCTGATGGGCCGCGACCGAAACCGCAGGGGCCGAGACCGATGCCTGGGTAGGAAGATGGGATGGGGGGGGGTTGAGTGGAAGATGGGACGTAAGTGGAGATTGATATGTGTTTGTTTTAGAGAGGCG
>QGMI01000261.1:0-41791 GCA_007821535.1 Lachnellula occidentalis | reverse complement strand
TTCATTTAGTCTAGTACTAGTATATTTGATATAATGATCTAAATATTATATCTCTAGATTATTTATTATAAAATCCTATTTACTTAAAAGTATAAGCTCCTTTCCTTTTAGACTATCTTAATACTATGACTTTATATAATACTTCCTTTTAATAATAATTACTAGTAGAATTATCTTCTTTCCTTTTATATTTATCATTTTAATAATCGTAAGAGATTTATAATCTTTTAGGCTAATCGAGTATAATTTGTAGATCTCTAGGAAAATAATTACCTTAATCCTTCTAGAGTATCTAGCTTGAAATCTAGTCTTATTAAAGTTATCTAGATGCTTCTACTTAATATAATATTTTACTTAAGTATTATTATATTCCAAAAACTATACTTTTACTTCTTAGATATCCTAGGCCAAAATTCGTACCTTTGCAATTAGCTTTATAGTAATAAGATTTATCTTTTTATATTTCTACTATTTAGTAAACTAGCTTTCTATTAGAGCGCTTTTACTTCGATTCTTCTTTAATTAAGAGATTACTACTAAAATGATAGACTAAATTAGAAGTAAGGTATATATAATCTATAATCGAATGAATATAAAAATGCTAGCTTTTTCCTTATCTATAAGAATCTTATTATACTTTCTATAATACTTATTTAGATAATCTTCTTTAGTATCCCTTTTAATTGATAAGCTTAAGCTAATAGGATTTAGATAATATATCCTAGTAGTAGTTATAATCTTTTCTTTAAGGTTCTTTTAAATAAACCTCTTCGCTTTCTATATATAGTATTTGTAATTACTAGTATTATAGATAGCTTTCTTTTAAGCTAGAGAAGAAGATCGAATAAATTAAGATAAAGAAGAAGGTAGAAATAGTATCTTAATTAGAGTATAAGGAAGAAAAGATATAATTAGTAATATTTAAAGAAGTAAAGAGGCTAGAGCTTATTAATACTTTTATAAAAGTAATTAAAGTGATTCTAGCTCTAGATTAAAGCTCTTAAAAGGAGGAGAAGATAAGAAGCTTAAAGAAGCTTTATACTTTTAGCGTACTATTATGAGTTTGCAGGCAAATAGGTAGAATATTAGCGTAGAAGTTTTAGTAGTATTGCCTATCTAATTTACACGATGCATTTCGCTTGACGATGCATTTTGCTTCCATAGACTAGGAGCGAATGCGACGACGGCTATCACGTGAGGTTAAGTGGACGATTAGTACCTTATGCTCGTCAGTAGTGCGTGCACCCTGGATTTCCCAAATTACGGAGGTAAGGATGGAGCGCGGGCCTTGGAACCTTCTAGCGCCATACTCAATTCTTACTTTCGACCTCCACTCCACTCCATCCCCATCTTATCACCCCATCATCACGGGTTTAATCTCCAGTACAGGTCACGCTTCTAACTTCTGAACACAATTGGCTTCATAAATCTCTTTCCTTCATTCATCATCACCATGTCGTAGCTCTAGCACAATATGCATGCACTCACTGTATGTCCTTCCTTTGTAATCCCTTCAACTCCCTTCGATTCCTCCCACCATCAAGCACTCGCTCACCATCCTCCCTCAAAACGGATTCCCCATTCCCCGCCCATCACGCAGCGCAATGAGCTTGGTAATAGCCTCCTGCAACGGAACTGGCTTGCCTCGATCCTGTGTCGAAGTGTCGTCACGGTATCGGATATTGACTTCTCGTCCATTCATCTCCTGATCGCCGACAACTGCGAGAACATTAGCTTTTGACACGTCCAGTCCTTCATGTTGAAGACTTACCAAATATGAAGTTGTATTGTGCCAATTGACCAGTACGGATCTTTTTCTGGAGCGTATTACCGCTGAGATCGATGTCAATATACATGTTCTGCTCCTTGAAAATAACCTGCACCTCTTTTCCATAGTCATAGAAACCCACGCCAACTGGGATTACTAGGATCTGTCGAGGGCTAAGCCAGAAGGGCCATTTTCCTGCAAAGTGCTCCGTCAAGATGGCTGTGAACCGCTCGATACTTCCTGCGATGGCACGGTGGATGATGACTGGCCGCGCACAGCCTGGAGTAAGAGGCTTGATCACCCTCTCCTTGACCGCGCCTTCTACTTCGCTTTTCTTGGGCTCTTCCGCCTTGGCTATCGCGACTGGCGCTTCGACATCTTCCTTTGGCTTCGTGACCATCTCCGAAGTCATGTACTCAAGACCAAAGTTCTGCGGCAACTGAAAGTCGAGTTGGATTGTAGCACACTGCCACTCCCGTTTTAAGCAATCGGAGATAGTGATATCGATCTTTGGCCCATAGAATGCCCCATCGCCCTCGTTCAGTTCCCAAGGGGTACCACCACCTTGGCAAAACTCATCCAACGCTGATCGGAGCTTTTCCTCTGCCATATCCCAAGTCTCCCGCTTTCCCATGAACTTCTCTGGCCGTGTAGAGAGCTTCATCTTGAATGTGAAACCAAGAAGACCGTAGACTGTTTGAAGGAAATCAAAAAGATCGGTAATCTCTTCCTTGATTTGTTCCTCTCTACAAAAGATGTGTGCATCATCCTGCTGGAACCTACGCACTCGGGTAAGTCCAGACAAGGCACCAGAAGCTTCATTGCGATGAAGTACACCGAAATCAGCGACTCTCCACGGCAACTCTCGGTGACTTCTCTCGCGGTGATCAAACATCAGGCAATGCCCTGGGCAGTTCATAGGCTTTAGCGCAAATGTCTCCTTGTCGTCATTGAAGGTAAACATGTCGTCCTTGTAGTAGTTCCAGTGACCAGAAGTCTTCCACAGTTCCGCATTGTACATGTTAGGTGTAATCACCTCATTGTAGCCACGCTTCCAGTATTGCTCCCGGAGGAACGCCAGGATTGTGTTGTAAATACGGGTACCATGAGGTAGCCACATGGCCGAACCAGGTGACATCTCATGGAAGAAAAAGAGCTCCTGGTCTCTACCAATCTTTCGATGATCTCGCTTCGCTGCTTCTTCCAAGAACTTCTTGTGCTCCGCCATTTGCTTTTTATCTGGGAATGAGACACCATAGATACGCTGAAGGGAGTCATTGTCCTTGTTTCCCAGGAAATAGGACGCCGAGTTCTTCATGATTGCGAAAGTCTCGATTCTACCAGTGTTGGGCACGTGGGGGCCTCTACACAAATCGATAAGAGGTCCATTGCGGTATACTGTGGTAAATTCGCCGTCTTTTATCTTGTCCTTGATGATGTGTTGTTTATATTTGTTGTAACTGAACATCTCCAACAGATCACCTTTCGAAAGCACAAGGCGTTCAAACGGTTGCTTTTCTTTGACAATCTGGCTAACCAGTGTCTCAAGCGGCTTCCAATCTGACTGTGCAATAGCAGCTCCCTCTGGTAAACCCATCTCGTAGTAAAAACCGCCTTCAATGGGAGGACCAATACAAAGACTGCAGCCGAACCGTCTCTCTGACGCCTCACCAAGGATATGGGCCGATGAATGCCAGAATACTTTCTTTCCCTGCTCATCGTCGAATGAAAGTAGTTCCAGTTTGCAGCTTGCCTCAAGCGGGCGTTCGAGGTCCCACAGTTGATCATCGCTTCCATTGAGTCTTGCGACAACTGTACGCTTGAAGAGACTGTTCGAAATGGCTTTTGCAATCTCCGCAGGCGTCGTGACCCAAGATATTCCGGCCTTGATACTTCCATCGTGAAGTGTAATCTGTATGGGTTCCCGGGGTTTCGCAGCGATTTCTTCGTCGAACTTTACTTTCAGTCTTGAAAATAGCTCGAGGCGCTCCGTGAGGAATTGGGGCTGAGGGTCCAGCTCGAGGGGGCCAGCATCTCCTCCATCCGCTACTTTCTGTCAGTATGGGCGTTCACAATAGCAGATTGTTGAGATTATTCCACCTTTACCTGCGGACTTGTTTTTGACTGCTTTCTGCTTCTGCTTCTTCTCACCAATGGCAACGTTTTTGACGCCATCGACTACAGAATCGACAGCCTTCTGGGCTTTCTCCATAGTTGCGATTCTTTTGGGTTGCTATTGTGCAAGAATCACCCACAGAACGTGAGATATTAAAGCGTCTTGTCCTGTTGTGAGTCAAAACCCTAAAGTCATGGCCCGCGCTTTGTAGCCCCTCGTCTGGATCGAGCTTAGCGGGGGAAATCTAGTGCGAAGTTTCCAAAGCTTCAAAAATATTTCCCAAAATTCTCAATTCCAGGAATACAACAGCTACCGAACCAAACCCACACCACAACACAACCATGTCTTTCCGAGGAGCACCAAGAGGTCGCGGGACCGGCGCAAACTTTGGAGGAGGCGGAAGTAGAGGAGGATTTGGTGGCCGCGGAGGTGCAAGAGGTGGTGGTGGTTTTGGAGGCAGAGACAACGGACCACCAGATACCGTTCAACCTATGGGATCCTTTTTACATTCATGTGAAGGGGAAATCATCTGCGAGTCAATCAACACCAAGATCCCATATTTCAATGCGCCAATTTATCTAGAAAATAAGGTATGTGTGCCCTAACAGTCTGCTTTCCTGACGCTGACATAGGTCCAGACATCCATTGGCAAAGTCGACGAGATCCTTGGGCCCATCAATCAGGTCTACTTCACCATTAAACCGACTGAAGGCATCCAAGCAACCTCGTTCAAATCCGGAGACAAGTTCTACATTGGTGGAGATAAGTTGCTTCCACTCGAGAAGTTCCTCCCAGTAAGTGGTCAAAACTTATCAAGTTCAAATTCCTATTTTAGTGGAATATGGGGCACAAGTGTGCTTTCTCAAGCTTACTTGATTGAAATTCGTATCTGCTCTCGTGCGTACATTACGCTTACGGAAACAATACTAATTCCGAGTCCATAGAAACCCAAGCCCGCACCAGGAGCACCAAAGCCTAAGCGCGCAGGCGGCGCACGAGGAGGTAGAGGAGCGCCTATGAGAGGAGGACGCGGGGGTGCAAGAGGAGCTCCAAGAGGACGCGGAGGCTTCAGCGCTGGAGGACGAGGTGGTCGCGGTGGCTCAGGGTTCTCAAGAGGCGGAAGCGGGGGCTTCACACCAAGAGGCAGAGGTGCTGCAAGAGGTGGCTTTTCTCGCGGACGTGGTTGATTGTTTGACTCCTGGCTGTGTAGATATCTTGGCGTTTTGGGCGCATGTCAAAAGGCAAATCTAGGTCCTGTGGGTTACGTAGGGATTTAACAAAATAGCCACGGGCTTTGAAAACTTGAAGTTATATCATTGATGTTTTTTTTCTCCGTGATTGTGGCCTATCCTATGATCTGCTAGAGATTTTCATTTCTCAAGCCCATAGTACTGCAGGAACATGATGTGTTTCCAAGCGCCTTTCGAGCTTTCAGCCTTACCTCAATCCTGACTTAACCCTTCGAAATTGTCTCAAATTATATCATTTAAATACTGGCTACCTGTCACGAATTAAGTCATAGTAGCACAAGCCTCATGTGGGTTGGAGGGAAAACATGCTTTACTTCATCAAACTAGAGGTATCAACTTCGTATCACGTATCCGCGCCGTCCGAATCATACGGGTATCTTCTATTCCGTGTCTCGCTCCCCTTTTGTGCCACCTAACACCATGTGCATCATGCATACTACAACCAATTATGGCTTGGGAATATGTATCGTCTTGCTCGTCATCATAACCCCACTCAGAACAAAGAGTCCTACGACAGGGTGAAATTCAAAGACAGTGCCGCTCGCCCAGGTACCCAGAGGTAAGTTATCCAAAGTCCATCCCTGACCAACCCAGTATGCCATCAAAGCCACAATAGATAGCGATGTAGGGATGGGAGTACCTTCAAAGTATTTGCTCTTTCCAGTTGCGTCTTTCGGGACGTTAGCTACGGTGATGTTGAAGCGCGCCAGGCGTGTAAGGCCACATAGGACAAAGAAAGTAAGGAAGAGATGGTCGACGGGCGTACGGAGTCCCATGGCAAAGGCAGCGGCAGCTGGGGAGACACCAAACGAAACCTAAAAGTCATATCAGCATACGGTCGCAGAAGTGTATGTTGTGAAGCGCACCAAATCAGCAAGAGAGTCAAGCTCCTGGCCCATGAGGCTGCTCTTCTTTCTCCATCTCGCGACCTTGCCGTCCATGAAATCGAAGAAGAGACCGAAGGGCATGAGCGCCAAGGCTGCCCATAGGTTTGCGTGTGCAGAGGGCGGACCGAGGCAGTAGCGCATGGAGGAGAAGACAGACATGACGCCGCAGAATCCTAGTGGCTTCAATTAATATGGTTGTGCCTGGGGGCCGCTCTTGAAGCTGTACCGTTAAGTTCCGTGATGAAATCTGCAAGATGCAGCATCCTGATCATAGAAAAATGCCCGGTATCTTCTTCGAGAAGCTTCTTTTGCTTGTCAACTGCTATGCAAATCAGTGGTGCTTCCTGTACCTCGCGATGGGAGGAGCATACCAGGTTCACCGACTGTTGAGTCTTTCGTTGAGCCATTCGGCGCATTGGCATTGCTTCTTTTCGACATCTTCTTGGTTGAGGACAGCGCGTTCACCGCGGTCGTTAAGATACTTGGTGGTTACGAGAGTGAGGTAGGTAGATTGCGAAGTGTGCAAAGTCTTCTACATCCAACGTTGTTGAGAAGTGGAAGGTCGCGGTGTTGTAGACCTCAACTTAAGCAAGCGCTGCGCCTTGGTTTTGTGAACTTTACAGTATGACGTTGCTCAGCCACAGTGTGTGGTGTGGCGTGGCTTCTTGCAGGCATGACTCGTCTAAAGGAAAGGGGAGGGATGGGATTCTTTCACAGAACATTCACATCATCGTCTGTTTGCATCATTTTGGAAGCCGCAGAGCTAATCACAGTTCCAAGGCTCTTCTTCATTAAGTTACATCCCCACAAACCTACGAGATCTGGCAGTATTGCTCTATGCTTGCGTACTCCTCTGACTCCTCCCCACAAGATTGTCCCTATCCTACCTATGCTGGTATCCTATGCTTGGTGTTCTCGCATAGCTATTATAATCCAGAGAAGCGGCCGATACCGCAAAATGCTTTCCTGTACGGTTATACAACCCATACGTTCCTGTGTCTGCATGCTAACATGCCCAAATGGTTCTCCATCCAAAACTATGCATCGCTCAACGCGTAATAAGTATACCAAATCCATCTACCCACTGCCCACAGCTTCCCGTGACTCCAGCAATGCTGTACCCTCTCGGAGGTACCAGAGAACTTCTGCGACGAGTTAGAATGACCTGACGCCGCTACGACTTGAACACTTACCCCGAGCCTCCAGTGGCATTCCCAAATACAGGTGACTTTCTCCCAAGGCTCGTCATAATAGCTATGCCATCCAACCAGAGCCCGCTCCGTACATAAAATCCGGTGATATACTCGCCTCGTCGGGTATCTAAATAGAGTCAGCAGTTGAGTCGCCCACGAAGTTGTGAAATGAAGCACATACCCAAATTGAACTCACTCCCGCCAGCCTGGCCACCTCTCTTCCCAAAAAGTTGAGACGTGGAATCCTCGTATATGAATTCGATTCCATCCAACGCAAACCCATGGAAGATTCTCACACAGGTCATAAGCTTTGTCTTCTGGATTGCGCTACCAAATATGATCTCCTCAGATTGAGACCCCTCCATTTGTGAAAAGCCAAGTTTGCTACTCCTAAAAGCCAACTGTCCATTGGACAATTTGAGTCTTGACGCCTTGGAAGTGAGTAGGCTAAAGTCTTCCACTTCGTGACTCCCGCCAGCAACTGACTTAATCGAAAGCTTTAATTTGGACTTTCTGCGATCGGCTGGTAGTCGACCTCGCAGCTCTTGCTCGGTCAGAATCACCTGCTTTTGAATCGGTCCATTGCCATTCCCGTCGCCAAATTCTTGCCAGACATGGCACAAGTCGTCACCCTCAGTATACATTTCTAGATAAGCAACGCCTGAAGCAGCTGTGGCAACGACATTTCCGCCGTCAACGAGCCAAACTTGAACAGATTCATCATTTAGCCGTGGAGGATCGGTCGGCAAGGCAAAGCAAGGATGCCCTTTGAATCTAAGACAATCAAGTCGATGCCATGTACATTCGTCCTTTGCTAGTACCAGGCCGCCTTTCGACTTGGTCCGCGTTGAATATGGCTCCCGAGTGGTAAAGGATCGATTCAGCGTAACATAGTCTCGGAGCATAACACCATTTTCCTGGTGAGGGCATCCGAACAAATGGCCTGTCTCGTGCATATGAGCGCTACAAATCACCGCCGAGTCAGTATTTAATCGTTTCATAAGCGTTGAGCCACTTTCGCAAGCCCAACACAAAGCCCTGGGGGGTTACGGAGTCACATACCCAATTCCAATATTCGCTGCTTCCCAAGCAGATCCGGATTCATTGCAGTCGTTGGCAACGTAGTTGGTGTCTGTGGGTGTGCAATCCGAGAAAGCGGGAACCACCTCCTCGATACTAGAGGGGTAAGTCTGCAAGGCGTGTGACCCAAAAATTGCAAGTTGGATTTCACCTCCTCCTCCACCTAAAGCGGCATGGCCGGTGATGGTCTGAGAAGATTTATCCCAATGAGAATCTAGCAATAAGACAGACACATACTGCTTTTGGCCAGGAACTGGTTTGAAATGATCTTTCACGGCTTCGGAAGCAATGCCGAAAAGGTCACCACCTCTACTGGCCTTGGGGTTTTGCTGTGCCAAATCGAGATCCCGAAGCTCAGCAACTGTTCTAGAACATCGTACCACATGAACTTTAGCCTCACTCCTCATGGTCCCTAATTCGCGATCTCGGTGGTTTGCTGTCCCGGTAATCCATTCTTCTTCCATTCTGAAAACTCTCCTTCCGAGCTTATTGCGGAACATCTGCTCCGAAGTGAAAGCCTGCCAGAGGTATGCTGCCATTCTGAACTTCTGAATGGCCGTCCCTAGCCCATTTCCCTCTTGCTCTATACGTGCCGGCACGGCATCAAATGTAGCTGGGGAGTCTTTAGCTAACAGAATGACTAGCTGTAAAGGCGGGGCGCATAGCGGCGGAAGCATATGCAGAGTGAGGTACGACGAGTGTATAGGGTTCGATGTATTGCTATTGGCAAGCTTGGGGGATGTGAAGTCGAAGCGTAATCGGTTGGGTCCCGGTATCAGATAGATCAGGGCTTTGAAATGCGAAGCAGACACGGGCCAGTAAGTAGGAGGCAGTTGGTCGTCGAGCCTGCTCACCGTGAGATTGCCTTCCAGAGCTTGGGTTGCGGGGTCTGCAATTGTGCCATACACAGATAATACTTTTTGGTATACCTAGTCAACTATTAGCTGCAGGCCGCCTTCCTAGAACCTCTGATCTTACCCAAGTATTGTCCGCAATAGACAGTATTCGAGGGGCGTACGGCGACGGGGGGATTGATGACTTCAGCGACGGTGATCCCAGCCCCGACATACCGCTTACTGAGTGTCTGTTACTTGAGGGTGCTGACATGGGTGGACGAGTTGGTGGAATGGGAGGTGGAGACGCGATGCCGTTCAACGTCTGGAGGTTGGAAGAAGACTGCGAGTTGCTGATGGGCGGGGTCGCACCGCCATATGAGGAACTCAGGGTGGAAGAAGATTTGGTGGTTGGCATGCTCGGAGCAGAACCATTGCCATTATTCCTGTTGCTATTGCTGTTGCTCTTGCTGGAGTCGGTGCCATCGCCATCGCTTTTTTGCCTTTTGAAGCTGGACTTGCTGCGGCGCCTCAGATCTCGCAGGAAGGCAGGCATTGGAGCTGAGCTGAGCGGAGCTGGACGGGGAGCGGAGCTGGGTTGAAGTGGAGCAGCAGCTACCTAGGTACTATAGGGATCGGTGTAGCGAACGAATTGAAGACTTTCAAAAAGAAGGAATCATGACCAGGCAGGGCAAGGCAAGGCGGGCAAGCAAGCAAGCAAGCAAGCAAAAGGGCGCAACGAACGTGAGGTGAGGGTGAGTGAGTGTGAATGAATAATAACGGCGATGATTCCCGACTTCAACATGCACGCCCAGATTGAAGAAGGACTGATCTCCATTTAGAGGATGACGACGAAAGACGAAGCTAAACTTAAATCTTGGAAAAGTGGACCAGGATGAGGTATAGCACGGCCTAAATAGATTAGAAGTCCATTAAATTGAATATATTACAACCTAGGAACATCTACATAAGAGCACTAGGTGCCTTGGGTAAGGTAGATAGGCACGGAGGTAGGTGAGGTGGTAGGCACGGCAATAGATAGTAGTAGCATTAGGCAATCAATAGGTGCATCCTGCTCTACAGTCTACAGTAGTACGGTAGGTAGGTACTTGGATGATAATCACCGTGCCTGTTGATGTGGAGATAACACATAAACACTTGTAATACTGTAGTGAGACATTTGGGAATAGCCGGCAGTTCATCATCTTTTTTATATGGTATGACCCTGTAGGCTGGAGTCAAGGGCGAGCCGTCCAGATTCATTGGCTCGGCCAGACCACAGCAGGGCCAGACCAGCTTGAGTTGGGCGTCTTGCACTCTACTCCACGCTATTTACTTCTCTCTCGCAGCCACAACCGCCGTGGAATGAGGTTCATCGTTCGACTTCAATCCCAACCCGGCTGCTACCCTCCTACCCTACCTTAATCCCGATCGTTGTTGCGGCTTCGTTCTTGATCTTGACATTAATTCCAGCTTTTCTTTTCTTGTTCTTGCCAGAACGATGTAAAGTACGCTACCTCAAATTTGATCAAAGCCCTTCTCTCACTCGTCGACTCCACCACCCGGGTCTCCATTTTCCACCCGATAAAGAGCAGAGATCAACCTTAGTTTGGTCTGAAAAGAGGCTTCTCGCCCAACTCAAGTCCCTGGCGCAGATATATATCAGCTGCGCTTAACGTTCTGCTGCAATTCAGCATGTCTTCCTCTCTCCAGAAAGAGCTTCGACCTGATGCCGTAGCTAATAAGGTCCTCCAACGTGCCGAAGTGAACGAGGTAATCCACTTCCCCTCCCCCATTCTCCTCCGGTTCTACTATCTATATCTTGGTCAATGCTAATACATAATTTATCCTCAGATCGGCCGCAAGCTGAAGACAAGACTCGCTCTCGCACAATACAAGGCAAGCCGTGGTTGGGAGGATCTCCCGCTGGACACAATTGAACCCAAAGTCGAACAAGAATTGAGGCTCAGGAGGCCAACATCCAGCGGGGATGTTCTCTCCGACTCATCGTCGAGCACAGCCTCCGACTTTCGATACTCCAGCAACAGGCAGCTCATGAGCTCACCTCTCAAAGGGCCTCCCATCTTCTCCGACGAAATTGGATCACGAAGTGGCAGCGGGGCTAGTTTTGGCCACAGGAAACGAAGATACCATAACACTTTCGATATTCCGTCCTTGAGTTCTAGTCCTCACAAAAGATTCCGTTCTTCCCCGCCCCCTTCTAGACCTTCTAGGTCACTGAATGCAACCCAGCCCTCCTGGAAGAGCAATCGTCAACTGACCCAATCGTCCCCGATCAAACCTCGAAAACACACTCACTTCACTACATCCTCTGGACCAAATGTGTCATTCTACCGAGGCTCCTCTCACATGCCAGACGACCTTCAATCTACGAATTTTGCCGCTGTATCAGACGATGAGGAAAACTCTTTGCCAGCCCATTCATTCAGTATACAGTCTTCACCTCCAAGCACACCTCCTGCCCGCAATAGGGGCCGCCGAAACAAGGACAGGAATGGAAAATCAGGTGAAGAAGGAGCAGATCTGCTACTTTACCTCGCAACCTCCCCTTCACCTGCGAACCCAACCTCTCGAGCTCGAATGCAACCCCCTTCGACGCCACCTCCTAAATCCCACGCTCTCCCATCATCCATGATGATTACTCCGGGTGGAGGTTCCGGGCTCCTGTCGGTTTTTGGAGGTCCGAATACACCCTCTCAGGCATTTGACTTTAGTGACTTTGTCAACATCACACCTAGCCCCGCTCAAAGGGCTTTTAACAAGACTCCTCGCATAAAGACGCCGCTCACAGTGGCCCGACGACGTCTCACTTTTGAAAACTCGAGTCCTGATCTGCGAGAATCCAATTCCAGCGCTCCTAAGCATACTGGTTTGGGGATGCAGCTCGGTGGAGACCTTCTCTCGTGATCAACTTGTTGCATTTATGGCAGCGTCGTTGTTGTTTTATTTTATGAACTTCACGGTCCAACATATTGTAATTTCATTGCACATGATACATACGGATCGCCATCCGAGAGACGGCTGTTATGGGAGCAGCATTATATCGTAAGACTTTGACGCATGGCTCGTCTCGTCGATTACAGGAGTTTACGGTGTGCCTTTGCCGAGAGCATGTTTTGCTGGAGCGTGGGAGCGTGGGAGCGTGGGAGCGTGGGTGCGTGGGTGCGTGGCGCGTAGGTATTATTTGGCGCATCACTTCGATTGAGGATCGCTTTTCGCGTTATTTTCGCGTTATTTGGCGCTATGTGTCCAAGCCAGCCAGCCGGGGGCCGCGGAACATGGCATGGTTCCTCGTGCGGGGTCAGGGGAAGCCAAGATGCAGGTTTTTATTATGGAGCACTTCGTACTGCTGCAACCAATCAAATCACATGTTTTATGCTTTATGCTTTATGTCCAGATTCAAGCATCATCCATCATCCATCATCCATCCATCCATCCATCCCTCCATCCATCCTCATCCTCATACTCCTCCCAAGATCAATTTCCAACCAACAACCAACAACATTCTCACTCTCCCAACTCATGACCGGGGATTCTAAGGCTTTTTTTCTAATTGGCACCGTTCGGTCTCCTTCATCCCCTTCCTTTGATTTTCCACGTTGCTATTGATATTATCATTTCCAAATGCCAATGTCAATACCAATACCAATGCCTATTACCAGCCTCCAAGGCCTTGCTTATATCATCGCCGCATTCTTCCTGTACATATCCCTTTCCAGCATCCTCTCAAGTCGACAGAAATCTGCAAAGGCTCGTCAACTCAAGTGTCAAGACCCCCCGAATTGAAGGGTCGCTACCCGTTCGGCATCGACCTACTTCTACGTCTTCGTGCTGCAGACAAAGCCAAACTCTTCCCCGTCGATACGATCCAACGATTCGTCGATGTCGGTGCCATTACCTATAAGTATAGACTCCCAGGCACCCGTCACCATCACGTCTCTACCATGGATCCAAAGAACATACAAGCCATCTTGGCAACTCAGTTCAAGGATTTCGACCTGGGATCCACGAGACGAGGGAATTTCTGGTAAGTATAACGGGCTTTTTGGTTCTACCCTCCCCCTCATATCCTCTAGCTCCTATAAACTTCCTAAAGTTGAGACAAATAATTCTCTACTTCTAAACCGTCTTGAATGGGAAATAACTAGCGCTCTCGTCATCTAGGCCATTGTTAGGGAACGGAATATTCACCCAGGACGGGGAAGGCTGGCAGCATTCGCGTCTTATGATGCGACCTCAGTTTGCTCGTGAGCAAGTGTCAGACTTGGATCTAGAAGAGACACACGGTGAGAACATCACTCTCAAGTCAAAGTAGCTGCCAGCACGTACTCATCATCAACAGTGGAGAACTTGATGAGAGCATTAGATCTTTCCTTGACGTCCGGCAATTGGATCGAGTCTGTCGACTTGGGAGTCCTGTTCTTCCGTTTGACCCTCGACTCTGCCACTGAATTTCTATTTGGAACCTCAGTGGACAGTCAGCTAGACGTTTTCCCAAGTCACAGAAGGTCATATAGCGCGGCCGCAGCTCCCAACTCTTCTGGATTCGCGACTGCGTTTGATGAATCACAGAACACATTGGCTACACGAGCTCGCTTCGATAGATTCCACTGGGTTTTCTCGCCGAATAGTTTCAAGAAAAACTGCAAAATATGGTCAGCAAAACTTTCTTTTAGGGTTCTTTTTTTGGGGACTTTAAGGTCGACAATTACCCTTTACGTTGTTCCCAACCTATAAATGTGACGTCTACGGACGTCCTTGCAATTTCCAAGATAAGATATCTAGAACCTGCGAAGCATAATAGCTTATAGCATTTGCTTCATGTTCTGAGTCGTCCGCTGTGTGTTACTTTCTGAAAACTAGCAATTTGGAATATTGCTTTGACCAATATTGAAACGCACTCATCCCCAATCATAGCCTTCCAAGAGAATGGCCACCATGTTACGTTTGAGGCAATTTACCAGACATAACTTCGAGCTTTACATAATTAGAGTCTAACATTTGAATCTCCAGTCATGACTTCATTGACCACTTTGTCCACCTGGCCCTTGCGAAGGTTCCGGGGGAGAAGCAACAGAGGTCGGCTGACGCAGCCGAGAAATATGTTTTCCTAGATGCTTTGGCAACTCAGACAAGAGATCCGGAAGAATTGAGGACGCAAGCGTTGAATTTGTTATTAGCTGGCCGAGACACAACGGCCTCACATCTGAGTTGGTTGTTCCTTCAACTATCCAAGGATCCAGTTCGGTACAAAAAACTTAGGGATATCATTATTGAGGACTTCGGCACCTACGATAAACCTTTAGGAATAACATTCTCTCAACTGAAAGACTGCCGATATCTGCAGCATTGCAATAACGAGGCGTTGCGATTGCATCCTGCCGTACCCGTCAATGCAAGAATGGCCAACAAAGACACTACAATCCCTAGGGGAGGTGGTCAAGATGGACTTTCACCAATCTTCATCCCAAAGGGAATGGCGGTGGAGTATAGTGTACATGCAATGGTGAGAAGTTTTCTGGCTTGGTTATCACAACCAAAGCTTCCGTGTCCATTAGAATCGTGTGGTGTTTATATGGACGATTGCCGTGGAACTAAGCCTACACCTTTGCGTTTTCGTTGCTTCAAAGCAGAAACATACTGACTGGCGATTTTAGCATCACCGAGCGGATATTTGGGGGCCAGATGTCGAGGTCTTTAACCCTGAAAGGTGGGAGGGGCGTAAAGTTGGATGGGAATATCTCCCGGTAAGTGACCCCCTTTCTCCGCCCTCAGGTGGATCAATGGGCTCGTACCAACTTTCTCCTTCGTTATGCTTTGCTCCACTCATCGGGCTTGGTTGGAAGTCGAGTTTATATGTCCTACCAACCCTGGAATGGGGCTCCAAATCGTCAACTGCAGCTAGACGCATCTGGCAAAGTGTGATTTCGAGGCTCTCGAGTTAGGAACGGTGCACCGAAGACTCGGATGTCCACAGTCTAATATCATCGCAAGTGATTACATCAATACATAAACTGACCAAAGGATAGTTTAATGGTGGTCCCCGCATTTGTCTCGGTCAGCAATTCAGCTTGACCGAAGCAAGTTATGTGATTGTGCGACTGCTACAGCGTTTCGACAAGATGGAGTATTTGGGAAAGCAGCCTGTCATACGCCATAATCTTGGCCTAACGAACAGTCCGGCAGATCCAGTGGAGCTCAGGATGCATGCTGCTTGAGACGGAAATTGGAAGGGGGTGGATTCTGGCGTTCTGATAGTCCTTGTTGCAACAAGTTGCCGGAGTTCAAGCTTTGCATATTTCCTGGAATCATGGATGGCCCTTTGCTTCTGTCTCGGGCAGTTATGGTCCGTCCTATTTAAGTGAAGAGAACGTGGAAAAGAGGCACTTCCCGTCTCCTATCCCGTTTACTATGAGAACATTGCATGTATGTGACAGTGACAGTAATGGGAGATGAAATACACCAATGCATATTGAAGTACTCTCATGATAATAATCCTGACCTAGGGATGATACCCCGCCCCGCCCCGCCCCGCCCAGCCCGGTACGAGTACTTCCCCACTGTAGATCATGACCCCACACCCGACCCACCTACAACTACCGGGCCTCCCTCTGCTGCACGGGCAGCTTGGCGGGTGAGTGCACCGTGACCATACCGTATATACAAGCACTGGATTATATCATTATACAGTAGTTGTTATTGCCATCACAGACAGCCTGGCTATGGCTTCATCCTCCGAAGATTTTTCACATCGGCCCTACGCACACAGGACAACGGCTGCTACTCCTACGAAGCGTGTCCTGACCCCTTCTCAATCCAGCTCCGTCTCCCCAAAGAGAGCAACACTCCCTCCAATCCAAACAATCATCCAAATACCAGAGGACCAAGTTTGGGGCCTTCGGAAACAAGACCTTCGCAGTTACTTTCTCGCCCTTCAGGTATACGCTCACGATCCGTATCCTTTGGGCCCCTTGTCTCCGCCCCCGACAAGTCTCGAGTCTAAACCGTCCGGACCAGCAGACCTCCCACCCCTTCTGAAACTGCCTATTGAAATCCGGAGGCTGGTATATACACATCTACTTCCTCCTCCCTGCTCTCCTCCGATCCGAGGTCCTCATCCCAGACAATTGCAAAACTATATCCATCTCTCTCAGCCCATACCATCTAACCTCTTACGTCTCAATCACCAAATCCGTTCGGAAGCCCTTCCGCTGCTTTACGGTTCTCCTAGTCAAACCGTTCATATAAAAATCGACTACAATGTCGTAAGTCATCCTACGCATTAAACACATTCTCACCAGATAGCCATGCAGTGTCAGAGCCATCAAAAAACGTATTTTCAAGTAGAGAGCAGGAGCTAACTCACAGTCAGTGGGGTCACAAAACCCGCCGTTCAGAACTGGTCCTCACCTCCGCCCTAACCTCCTGCATCAGAAACATCCATCTTTCCATCCACCTGGGTTCCGAGAAACGGGCCAACAGACCAATGGGTGAAACCTACGCTAGATTGCAAGAGGTAAAAAAAGGCATCAAAAAGCTTGACAAGTGGCTATCAGGGGCCGATATCCAGAGAATGGAAATCAGCTGGCAAGAGCCACCGCAAACGTTTACTTGGCCCCAAAAGAAAGAAGTACTTGATGGATTAAGAGCTATTCGGGCTGTGAGTGTGCTTCCTGGTGAAATTAATTGGGGCTTGGACTGGAACAAGGGGCGCAGGTTTAGATTTGAGGTCGAGTATCTGAAAAGGTTGGAAAGGGGAGAACAAAGTGATGACGGTGCGAATTAAGCTGACACTGTATATGAGTTTTGTACCTTCGGATTTATTGTGGTAACTGAACAATAAAAGTATCGACATGTGAGAATGAGTAAAACCTGTCCGCCAAGGACTAATGCCCACCAACGCCGCGCTATGATATTACAAACATGGATCCAACACTCATACCATAACTAAAATTGAAGCAGCTTTTGCCCACTCCTGGTATCCGCTTTCTGGGTGGAAAAGGAACAGAATTTGTCTTTGATCGCCACCACTTCGTACGTCCCCTCTAAGGAAGACTGTATCGTCTTGCTGTGCTCGTAAGATACCTCATGCCTCGTCTCCAGAACTTGGGACTTTTGCCCCTTCCGAGCATTGGTACTTCTGGTGTATGTGAATTCAAATGGAGGAGTACCCCAGAACTCAAAGAGAATCGGTGCCTCGCCACCTTCATGAATATCAACCTCGACTTGTCTCCCCTTGCTAATCTTGACGCTCGGCATCTCGTGAATGAGCTTCGAGATTTTGGTCTGCGCCTTGCACTCACTAGCTTTGTCCGACACTGCAGTGATGGTGAAGTTGCCTGGTTTCTCGGCAATACGTCGGAATGCTGTGTTAGGAGATTTTGCTTTCCTCTGCACTCCTTCAAATGTGTAGAAGATCTCAAAGGGTGCAGTCCCAGACAGAGTGTAGGATATCCGTTCTCCAACGCAGTAATCGGTGCGCGACTCCAATGGATATATAGTAGGAACATCGTAGACTTGAACTTGGACATTGGGGGCGCCGTAATCAGTCTTCTGTTGGCACCCACGCGAATCCCGCACTTTCCGTACACTGACATGATGGATGCCAAGAGAGAGCACGTTATGGGGGATCCGGAAGTCATAACGGTTCGACTCGATGTTCGCTATCTTGACAGTCTCGGGACGAGAGGTGCTCTGGTGTTTGATGTCAACCTCTAGGTTGAAAGGGGGTACACCCTCCAGCCTGATTGGAATAATTTCATCACCAGAGATTTCCTCTTTGCAATACTTGTATGACTGCCCAGGTTTGACGAAATGAGCTGAGGGTTTCCGATTGACTTTCTGTTCCAAGACAAGGGGCGTATATTTCTTGCCGTCATGGTCATATAAAGCATCGGACAACTCAGAAAACTTGTACTCATAGACTCCAGCTTTGGTTGTATCCATGGATATAGTGGCCTGGCCAAGTGCCGCTTCAAACTCCTTGTTGATGAGTGAGCTCGAACCGTGCTCCGGCTTGTGGCGAACCTGATACTTGACGTTATACGGCGAAGTCCCTGATATTGTTAATTAAGCCTTGGATGGAATAGGTCGGCTTCTTACCAGAAAGTTGAACCTCCACCGCGTCAATATCACCCTCGCATACCTCGCGTTTCAGCCATTTCTTGCCATCAGGAATAAGTACTGCCGTATCTGCAACCTTAATCTGTGGTCGTGCGAGCCAATCTACCTCAAACCGCGAGGCTTTGGGATCAACGGTTCCAGGACACTGATCATCAGATACATCAAGAATTTTATACGTGCCGCTTTGGCTAACTGTGATGAAATCATTGGTAGACTTTGCCGTCTTCTCAATAGGGCTTGACTGGGGATCGTCGGTGTTAATGTATTTGATAGTCCAGGGCGGTCGGCCTGTCAAACGGAGAGGCAATTTGACTGGTCGTCCTTCGACCTCCATAGTCTTGTGTTTGCCCTCAAGATGACCAAAAGATACCTTGGGTCGTTGACGCCTAACGTTGAATTTGACCTCACTGTTCAAAAAGATCTTGCAGCCAGTAGTGTCTTGTACGCTTGTGAGAGCAAGAGAATACTCCCCACCATATAGCAGAGGATCAGTTGTGATCTTGAAAGTGTCGGTTTCAATATTTTGTTTCGTCTGCTTCTTCCTCTTGCCATCGTGAACGATCTCATACTCTAGTGTGAACGGCTTCTCTCCAGATAAGTCAACATTCATCTCCACCGGCTCTTCGATGCATGCGTCAATCGCGCCCGGTGGCGGTCTTAGCGATGCGTGGGCGGGTGGCTTCACATCTTGTTCTAATATAAATTCAGAGCCACTCAGAGGCTGAGCTTTGTATACATCATCATCTACAGACGTGAAGTGGTATTTGTAGTGTCCAGCAGCAATTGGCTTGAGTTCCAATTGGTGCCGAGAGGTTTGCACCTTGACATACTCGGAACGAGAGCCACTTCTGGTTATGACATCGTACCTCACTGTGAATGGCGGAGTACCGATCATATCTAAGTCTACGAGTAGACCAATTGGCTTCCCTGCGCATTTGTCGTTGATGTTTTCCGCGGTGATCGATAGTTGGGGTTCCGGGGGGTTGATCAGCAAACAGGATGCAGGCTCTTTGATCTCACCATTGCAGAATTTGCTCTTTACACTAGTCAAAGTGTAAAGCCCTGACTCTCGAATTGTGGGAGTGTTGTGTGCCGTTTTGGCATGGTATTCTTCAAGGATGGCATCGTCTCCGTGATCCCCGGCTTTACTCAAGGTATCGAGGGGAGAGAACTTCCAGGTCAGGGTATGGGACGTCTCATCAGGCGTTCGGCCTGGAGACATGTACTGAACAGGAAGTTGGACAGACTTCCCATTCGCTACCATCAAGGGATTTCGTGAATCACAACCAGTAAGCCGAGCAACTGGGCGTTCGTGAACAGTGAAGTCTTGCTCCATACGAGAGCCCTTGGGGTAATTATGTTCCCCATCATCGGCCCCAGAGGAAAAGTTTGCAACATTGCCGATTGCATCATGAATCTCATCGATAGAATACAACCAACGACCTCCTGGCGCCATGGACTCGTTCAAAGGGACATTGATGCTTTGCGTACGTGCCCAAGAGACGTCTTGGCTCCCGGCAAGCACGAGCGTCCCCGCTTGCGTGGATGCTAGCAAAGGAGAGGCGAAGTTTTCCGGCTGGATGCTTTGAAAGTGGTGGACACTTTGCTCGGAATTTGCAGTACGGCTATAGACGACTTTCAGCGGTGCGGTTCCTTCAATTACCATCACCAAATCGGAAAGATCGCCCAGGCACTTGTTGGATACTGTGGATTTGATGGTTCCTTTGGGACATGCAACAATAAGTGTATCAGACATCCTCCGCTGCACTTCTAATTTGGTTTTATCCACGACCTTTTGAAGTCTGTACAGCCCTGGCTTCTTAGCAGTGTACTTGATGGCAGTTAAACCATCCGCTTCTTTGGTAGGATACCGCAATTCCTTTTGCGAAAGCGTAATGGTCTCATTGATATTCGTCTCCAAATCGAGTCGCAGTAGTTGAACAAGCTGCGGTTCCGTCTGATTAAAACGTAATGGGATAGCGACACTCGGATGGGCATCATCTATGCAAAAAGGTAGGCCATCGGGATTCATAGTCACAGATCTGGGGATAATCAGCACATCTGGAATATGGAGGCGGATTTAATGGGATCTAATGGGCTTACCCCTCAGGCAGGATGTTGATTATCTGCTTTCCCATGATGAGAGAACTGTTATGCAATATGCTATTAGGCCGAACACTGTTCTCTGAAATAGACATCTCCCTGTCGAAGAGGGTTTTCGTGAGAAACAGTAACCATCCCTCAATCGGAAGCTTACTACTATTAGCGGAATGCTCAGAAGTCTCAAAAAGTGATCAACTCACAGGTATTCTGAACATCAACATCCCATTTATAACTGCATGTACAAAATACGCCGAGAACGACGTCGTCTCCGACCACTCTAGCCAAGGTATCCGCAACAATGGCACGCCGAATAAGAATACCAGATCTATAAAGCCCCATTTCACGAATAGAGTTATCGAATGAGTATCCTCCTCAACCAACTTCCACCAGTCGTACAGGCGCCATACCAGAAGGAGCCCGTATACCGCCAAGGTGTACATACGCTGGCTGGGAGCATCGACCAGGTTGACGGGTATTAAGGGTGCACTGGACGGTGCTGGGGTCGAAGTATTTGGAAGGCTTGGTAGAGGAGATTTGACCTTTGGACCATTCTGCGAAGTAGCTGGGCTCCGCTGGCCACTCCCCGGGGTCGAAGGAAACGACGACGGGAGACGAGGAGTTCCGTTCATGGCATGCTCAGAGGCGCTCTCTGGCGCTCTTGCGACTTGATTCTTTGTTGTATGTATAGACTACTCGGCGATGGCGCGACAGCAGGTAGGAAAACTGCAGGCGGCAAGCAACACAGGGCAGATTCGCAGATTCGCAGATCCCAGGCTATAAGCAGCCTATGGAGGAGGAGGGTAGTTGAAAAAGAAGGGTTGGTGTTGTGTTGATCCCTTCTTTGTGGTTTGGTTTGGGTTGGTTGTATTTTGTTCGCGTCGCGTACCTAGGCTCCTAGGTACTGTCCGGATCAACGTACAGGTTTTGAAAAGGAAAAGCGGCACCAGTTTACAATGTGTCAGGCGGAATGGAACATTAATCGTTGATGATAATGCCCGCCGCTTTTTCCATCTACTCTACTGCCACCTTGAATATAAAGCGCTCCCAATAAATGAATATTCCCATTATTATGAGATTACTTCAAAAGGAGCTTGCATCTGGGACCGTTCTATCTTTCGGCTTGTTCTTCGGCTACTTCTTCTGCATCATTACCTTCTCCTTTTCCTGCTTCATGATCTCTTGGTCGATATGATATTTCGAAGCTTTACATCCTCATTTCCCCTCCTCATTCATTCATGCAAGACGGATCTGTTTGCTTCCCAGCACCATCTGTTGGATCGTATCTTCCCTTAACTCAAGCTTGACAAAGTTCAACATCTACCTATCTACTCTTAATCTCATCAGCCCTCAAGGTCGATATTCCACATCCTCATCGTTTCTATCATTCTGCTCGCCGGCATGGCTCAGGATTTGCATATGGAAGACGTCGCAGATGACCAGCGAACTACCAGTGAAGAAGAGAGGCGACGTTCTTCAAAAATTGGAACCGTCTCCAGTACTCCTAGTGAGCCAACAGGAAAGAACATCCCTCAAAAGCGAGGTTCTTCCTCGGAGACTACCTCATCTCCCAAATCAACACGAATCTTAAGGCCACACAATAGGGACAGACAGAATGGCTCTGGCGCAGATGCCGTAGCAGAAGCTATGATGCCTCTTACTGATGAAGAACGTCGGAATTGGACGGGATGGGTTGAGCTTGAGTCAGATCCTGTAGGTTTTGTGTGCATTGGGCCCTTTTTATCAAATCTTTCCCGTTCACTCCTTACTGTATAGAGCAACTGACTCGTTAACTAGGCACTGTTCAATTTCATATTACGAGAGAATGGGGTTGAGGATGCCAGAGTCCAGGAAGTTCTTAGTCTCGATACCGAAATGCTGGCTGAGCTGCCGTAAGTACCAAAAGGCTTAATTCAACTTCTCTAAAGAATTATAGGCAGCCAATTTATGGCTTCATTTTCCTCTTCAGATACCGCGATGAGGATGATGAAATAGAGGCAGAAGACCCCCCTAAATGCCCAAGGCATGTATGGTTTGCAAACCAAGTATGTCTTCTACACGTTTCAACGCCTGAATCTGTGCTAACAAGTCTTAGACTACCAGCAATGCCTGTGCAACGGTTGCTCTTCTCAATATCGTCATGAATGTGCCAGAGATCAATCTTGGCGAAGCTCTAGCCTCCTTCAAACAGAATACACAGGGTTTGAAGCCTGCCTATCGTGGTCAGCGCCTCAGCCAGAATGACTCCATTAGGTACATTCACAACTCGTTTGCGAGGTGAGTTCACTCTTACGCGCCACCTTTACAAATGTACCAATGCTGTACTAAAAATATCTCAGGAGAATGGATATGCTCAATGCCGACTTGGGACTTCAGAACGATTTCGAAAAGTGGGAGAAATCAAAGAGGAATCCCAAGCGCAAGAAGGTCACCAACAGCAATCGTAAGAAGAAGAAAGACGAAGAAGAATCTGGTTTCCATTTCATTGCATACGTTCCTATCAACGGCTCGGTCTGGAGACTGGATGGCCTTCAAAGGCACCCAGTCAACCTAGGTAAGTCGTGTTTACTTTGAGATTCCCGAACCTGGAATTGTCATGCTAACAGTACTCTAGGGACATGCGGCGATGATTGGATCGCAGTTGCCCGCGCCCACATCAACGAACGATTGCATCAGAACGACCAAGACGACATTCAGTTCAGTCTCCTTTCACTTTGCAAAAATCCTCTACAGTCAATTCGTCAACAGGTGGCAGAAAACCTGAATTTAATTATGTCTATTGAAGAGAGCCTCGAAAACATGAAGCCAGATTGGAGGGCGTTCACGCTGTGCGACAAAGTCCCAAAGCTGGACGAATCACGCGAATTTTTCGGACTGTCCCAAGAAATCATCGACGAGGCCAAACCGCCAGCATCTGCGTTAAAAAATTTCCAGCTGGCAAGCATGGAGGCAAGTTCTCTGATAAAGCTGCATGAAGAATTGCTGAGGGAACAAATGGCGTTTCGGGGTAAATACATGGTGGAAGAGGTATCCATTGGACATGAAAATGGGCAGGCAGCCAAGCGAAAGCAGGATTGTAGCCCCCGGATCTACAACTCGATGAAGGAGCTTGCTGAGGCGGGAGTAATGAAGGAGATTGTACAGGACATCAGAGAAAACAAGGATACGAAGTAGTGCAAGGGCGTGTCTCCCTTCAACTTCCGATAACCATCTAGGTCTATCTCGTCTGATATACGAAGAATCCCAATGAAAAATATCCCATCATTAGCTAGTCCCTACCGAAATCCAATTTTCATGCCTTGGAATATGTACAAATGTGTGCCTCCTTAATCATCAGGATACTCGTCCCGTATGTTTGATATGAAGACGTGGTTCTCTTGATCCCAGCGTTTGAAAAAGCGTCCCGCTATACTCATCAAAGGTATTGGAACTTCTGGCTTAATAATCTCAATGTTTTCTTCTGCCACGTAACGAATACTCGTGTCGTCCACACTAGAAGTTCTGTCTGTCAGCTTTTGCTCTGCCATGAATCCGTATCAACTCACAGGGCATGGAAGAAGCTCTGATTCCTGCCTCGCGATAAAAGGTCGACATGATTGTGCGCGCACCAATCAGTGCCCATGCCACACTCTACGTCCCATCCAGTGATGACGGCCATGTAGTTATATCGTCTATGGCGGAACACTTGACCAACCTTATACTTTATTGCATGAGCAGCTGATGTATCTCGGGGTGTGCTTTGTTTAGGGGTTTGATCTGCAGCTCGAACTACTCGAAGTGCTTCGTGCAGCTCCCAATGTTCAGCGACTGATGGATTATTGAACAAGGGACAAATGTATTGTTCAATCAAAGAAGCATCCATGGGATAGAGGTGTTCAAATTTCTCAAGGATCAGGGGGATGAAGTGCCGCTGGCTCCTGACCTCAGATCTCGGCTGAGTCGCAAATAGGAAGTTAGCCCACAAAGCCGAATAAAATGAGTTATCCAGGTCAGCATAGGGATTAGCATGAAGTCGGACTGTGGGGTGATGGTTATTGTCTGGGTTTGCAGCCTGCCCTCGAAATTCATGAACAGTTGCTAATATGTTCCTCGATGTCCGTACAATGAGGCCGGCAGTGCTCGACTCATTGAGGAAAAGTGGTTGGTCTATTTCTTGTATCCCCCAAGCTGCCAGCATGACTTTGAGGTTCCATATGGGAACTTCGGCGTCTGAGCGATATGGATCCAAGTACATGGGCTCCGCATTGTTATCGTTTGTCGAGTGCCCACCATCAAGCGACTCGTTGTTATGTGGACAGACCATGGCATGCACATGATTCGGTATTCCACAACATTTAGCATCCAAGCCCAATCTCTGAGCAACAGCACAGAAGATAGCGACGGAGATTAACGGAAGCGATGGGTGCTCTTGGTCCTGCAATGCAATACCGATGTAGTTGTTCTGTAAGTCCCGATATGCTATCTCTGAAGCGATGCCAGTCAAGTTATGTGCCCGCAAGAACTTTACCACGGCAATAGCTTTCTTTCGAGCACAAAGTTGCGCGATATTCGGGGTTTCCACGCAGAGCCGTGTCACAATATCGTCGAGCAGGTCAGAGATCTAGGACATGTCAGGTGGGCACTGCTTTGGTACTGGGTGTCCATACCTCAAGGAGATCTCCAGGTTGGTCATGCAAAACAAAGAGGTCAAATGATCCCAAAGCTCTCTCAATAGGAATATCTTCGCCCCTCAAGATCTTTTCCCACTCAGCGAGAGCTTTTGATCGATGAACGTGGTCGAGAATTGCATTCGCATAATACCTTTTTGGGGTGTTAAAGGTAAAGATGCATGTGCATAAGATGTGTTGGCTTACCTCCTTGCAAGGACGTCCTCCGCCCCTTCATCTGTATGGCAATGCTGGAGGAGTGTATCTTTGGCATCATAACCAAAATCGGCAATTAGCTCAAACTTTTGTATCCGATCAACCTGGCGTTCAAGTGTGCTATCGACAATTCGTGTAGTTTCCAAATCAACTTTGGCTCTGTGGGCGTATAGCGCCTGCCAATCTACATCCCCAATTCCCCCCAAGAACTTTTGTCGAATTCGATGCTTTGGGTCCCAGTATTTGAACTGCACACGGCAGTGGTATCGCCACAACAGAGGCTGGCTACTCAGGTTATGAAGCCGCTGGGATGTTCTCTGAACGCTTGAGATGATGTCCAGGGGCGGTACAAAGTAAAGGATGTGCTGTATAATTTCGTCGGGGAGGTCATTCAGGGACTTGGGGGGCTGTTTGGGCGGAGTCGTCGACCCCGAGTGCGCTCTGGTGGCGGCCATCTGAAGCATATAGGTAGGCTTAGGTATGCAGTATGCACATTGAGAATCAATCGTCGCCGCTTGGGGGCTGTTTTCAGACGGTGGCGTGGGTACTTTGCGCTTTGGATTTGTGATGGGTGGGGTGGGGGGTACTGTACTGTACTTATTAATACTGTACGGGGTATGATGCCCCACGAAGAGTCGTATCGTTATCGATGACGGGGACGGCACACTTTGTATTGTCCCGGAGTCACGTGACAACGTGACAGTGGAGAGCACACGGTCACGGTATACCTAGGTATTCTCCTCTTGTTTTCTTCCTTAGACCAAGCTTCATTTGTCATATACAGAAATTCCAGTTCGGTACAGGAGGCAGATCAAAGGTCGAGCCAGTAATCATACTGTATGTACTTGGGTGGATGTGCTAACCAACCACTCCTTTAAAAGGACAAAGTACTTAGTACATACATATAATATAGTTTGCCGGTTATAGAACCTGACAGACTAGTAGATTCATAACTCTTCATAGGATTTTCTCTTTTAATCCGGACTGCAATGATGGGCCGTCTTCATAACATCTCACATATCACCCATTCGGAAGAAATGGCACAATTTCGATTTTATAGTTCAGGAGAGTAGGTAAAGAAACGCTCTGTATTGAAGTGCTATAGGGGTATCGTTCGCTGTAGGACTTCTATGCCCGCCCAAATACAAGATCTAATGTACTTGTCTCAAAACCGTCCTCGCAAAGGCTCGCATGCCGATTTTCCCCTCACATCACAGAACATCTATAATGTCCTTCCCGCTCAGACGGGTGAACATAAGACTCACCAAACCTGCAGTACCCCGAGTCAGCAATGGTTTTTCATGCCCTCGGACTTGCTGAGACAATAAGAAGCCCGTGTTATTGTCTACTTACTGCTGTTTGCCCCTTTCTGTTTCCACTTTAATTCGCTTCACTCTTACCTCTTTAGGGAAATGTTTCTCCAGGTAATCCTCAAGCTTGATATCGATGTTGCCTTCGTCAAGAGTCATGATACCCTTATGTCGACAAAACGGGCATTGTCTGAGCACCAAATTGAAGTTAGCAGTGTGACTCAGACCCAGGGTACATATTCCTTCTATTATTCGCACGCTGCTCCTGCTTTTCCACAATGATTGCGTCTGCTGCTTACCTGTCTCTTAACTGTTGCATGTTGACGGCGCAACTAATGCAAATTAGGTGCCCACACACCAGTTTGACGGGCCGCCAATTGATTTCGCAGCAGAGCGGGCATGCAAAGTCGTCGAATTGTGGAACTACCGAAACTAGATCTCGTGACAGCTGTGAACAGACAGCTTTTGCCATAGCCTCTGGCATCACCGAGCCTGGCTGTATCGTACTTGGTAATGCCTTAGCCGCATGCAGCTATATAGTGTTAGTTGGCATGTTTTCCGACAATACATTCAATGACAATATCTCAGGCAACCATACCTGTGTTCGCTTGTCAAATTCTCATAATAGATTAGCTAGGAACAGTAACGTTCGGAAGGGTCTTACTCTTCAGTATCTTGTAAATAGCTTTCTGATTTATTTCCTGGAATTTGATATTCAAAAGAAGCTGTTTGTTGATATGGACGAATCGTTTAAAGGCTTCGTGGCTAGCTGGGAGTTTGAAGGAATTCTGCAGCCCTTTTCGTACAACCTCGCTCTGGAACCATTGAAGCTATGGGTAGTCAGGACCATGAGAAACTTTCACTTCATATGAAACTTTAGCAGAGTGTCGAATCCACATACCTGTCTCGTTGCCGTCGCGCTATCCCTACGGCCGTGGTCAAGCTCATGGGTCGAAAAGAAAATATTGGCGTCCAAATAAATTGCAAACAAGTCTCTCCATCTATTCATATCGCTTTTGCTAAATCTCGATGGCTTTGATAAGGTCGTAACATCATGTGAGAGTGCAACTATCTCATTGGTCAAAACACCTTGCTCTCCTGACTGAAGGGCTTCTAAAACAGAAACTTCCTGCTGGATGGTTTTGAAAAATTGGGAATCGAATTTCAAAGGAACTTCAATTTGCTGAATGCCTGATTTTTTCTAAATGAGATGGGTCAGGAACAGATCTCAGAAACCGTGGCCCTTTTTGACCGAAGAATCCACTTACGGCGCTGGTGTCGGGAACGCTTTCCGAAGTCTGTTCATATTCCTGAACCGTTGAATATTCAATAACTCCCAGCGAACTGGGTCCCGTTCCTCCCTGCTGTAGGACCAGGTTTCGAAGGTGGTTTTTTGTGTCAGGGGACAGCGAAGCATCCACGGGAAGTCCGTTCTCGACGAATATGGTAAGCCGGGGATGGAACTCGGTCTTGTTGCCTACAGTATATGATTAGCCAAATGCCTCTCACAGTACAAGACATTGGCTGACCGTTGAATTCATATTGAAAGGAGGCCACACCACCGCCTCTACGGCCATGCAAATCAGTGGTGGTGGTTTCAGGTGGGAGCAATCGAGCAAGCGTGGCGGAATCGAGTCCCAGACTGCGCAGCTCATCGGTCACCTTTTTGATGACCTTTTTGAGTTGACGGTAGTGGACGGCGGATGCGACCCAGTGCTCAGGGAAACCCTCGGCGAGCAAGGCAGCCTGGAACTCGTGGGCGAACTTCATTTCGAAGGATGTCCCGCCAGCCGTGAGACAATATTGATTGACGCTGTTACTGTGCAAGAGTGCAAAGAAAAATGGTGTACGCGAGGCGGTTTAAGTATGATAAAGAGATGTTGTTCCACGAGTCCATAACCAGGGTCGGAGTTAATGGGAGAAGAAGTAATAAGGTAGCTGGACTGCTCTGCTGCAAAGTCTTCCCTCCCGTCTCTTTTACCTTTGGAATATTCACGGACTCAAAGTCTAGGATTATAAGTTATAGCATGCCACTTGTTCTGTGCTTGCAATACAGCTAACCAAGCCACTTATAGTTTGTAAGTATGCACGTGGGTTATTTACTGCTATCTCCCTCCTCCCTCCTGCACGAAAGGACCTTCAATTAAATTTATTTGGTAACTTCGGCAGGACATACCAAATACCGTACTGGACGCCGTAAGGTATAAACCCGGCTTGTGGCTCGGCTCAAGCCACTGTTGACCTTGTTTATTATTGTCTAATTTAGTTTGTTATCGTTCCCTTATCGCTTTTTCACCCCTCCCCCTCCATCCCCTCCATCCTTCTCTGGAATCCCTCTCCCTGCTTGCTACAAGCTCCATATCATGGGTGCCCAGCAATCCTCCGGCCGCGATGCAAGCCCTCAGAATGGAGCAGCTCCTAAGACCTGCTACTACGAAGTGCTTGGGGTCGACCGCCATGCCACTGATGATGAGTGCGATCTCCTTGCTTGCGAAAATACTCCAGTGGAAATCAACTGACCTTGGATAGAATCAAAAAGGCATACCGGAGAAAGGCCCTGGAACTGCACCCAGACCGCAACTACGGAGACGTTGACAATGCTACCGTCAAATTTGCCGAGGTGTCGTCCGCCTGGGAAGTGCTCTCAGATCCCCAGGAACGGGCCTGGTACGACTCACATCGCGAGTCCATACTGCATGGCGACGGTGGAGGGGAAGCCGATCATTTCGAACATAATGTGCGGCTTACTAGTGCTGGGGACCTCGTCAGTCTCATCGGGAAGTTCAGTACGAGCATTCCCTTCACAGACGCACCCAACGGGTTCTATGGAATACTTCGGGATACCTTTGCAAGACTCGCCTCCGAAGAAGGCTCCGCTTGTGATTGGGCTGGGCTCGAGGTAGTGGATTATCCAGATTTCGGTTATGCTGGTGATAACTATGAGTATGCAGTCAAGCCTTTCTACCGGGTGTGGATTAATTTCACAACAAAGAAGTCATTTTCGTGGCGAGATGCCTATAGAGCCTCAGATGCGCCTGACAGAGCGACTCGGAGGCTCATCGATAAGGAGAACAAGAGATTGCGAGAAGAAGGTGTACGGGAATTCAACGACACCGTCCGGTCTCTCGTTGTCTTTGTAAGGAAGCGGGATCCGAGGTACATCCCTAATTCGCAAACAGAAGCAGACAGACAGAAGATTCTTCGGGACGCTGCTGCCGCACAAGCTGCACGATCCAGAGCTGCGAACCAGGCTAAACTTGGTGACCATGTAATTCCAGACTGGGCAAAGTCACACGAACCCGGCGAAGCAGAGGAGTCTACGGAATCCGAGGAGTCGGAGGTCGAACATATCGAGTGTGTTGTTTGCGACAAGACCTTCAAAAGCGAGAAGCAGTACGAGACTCACGAAAAAAGCAAGAAGCACACCAAGGCTGTGCAGCAGATCCAGAGGGAGATGAAGAAGGAGAATAGGCTTCTGAACCTTGATTCCCCAACTAGCAACAGTTCCCCGCATACTCCAGTCAGTGAGCTGGACAAATTACACTTGAATGCAAGCGATGTTGAAGTAGAAGACACTACAGCTCCAAATCTAGGAGAAAACGAGGAAATTCCAGTTATACCCGGTCCAAAAGATTGTCTGTCGGATAATCAAGGTCCTGTAGAGGCTGCAGGAGGGACCACGCCAAACTCTGTGTCTGACTCCTCTGAACTAAATGATGAATATGCATCAAGAGAAGATGTCGAGAGTCGTATCAACAGCTCTTTGGCTGGAAATGACACGACAGGAGCAAGTAGTCTTGAATCAACGGTTGACACACCAACTGCTAGCGATTTCGATGGCCCTGAGCAACCAAAACTTGGAAAAGCCAAAGCAAAGCGTGCAAAGAAGGCAGCTAAGCAGCAAGAGGCTGAAACTATGGAAGGCTTGGAGGTAATGGCCCTACAGTTGTGAGATGGTATAAAAGCGCTAATATCCTGCAGTTCAAGTGTGCAGCTTGTGATGACTCTTTTGTGTCTAAAACCAAGCTCTTCAATCATATCAAGGAGTTCAATCATGCTCAACCAGTGTCAAAAGCAACAGGAAAGAACAAGAAACGATGACATATGACAAGGCGTTCTTACACGTGGTATTCTTCGCGCGTGGTGGTTTCCAGGGGCATAGCGCGGCGTCAAAAGGGGGTCATGGGAAACTCGACAAGTCGCTTAATCGAAAGCAAAAGATTTTGAAAATCTTTCTCATTCGCCATGTTCCGAGAATACACTGCGCAGTGCTTCGCCCGTGAAGCTTGGCAATCACTAAATCTAAATTGTTATCTCCTGCAACCATACGCCTAAACCAAACCGCCCCCTTTGACACCTCCGATCCCTAATTAATATCACATAGTATCATCGTCCTCGTCATCGAAGGTCTCAACTTCATCTATCGCCCCATGGCGCTCTCCACCAAGCCCAAGTCCTGCTGGATCTTGATCCGCCACATGAATCACGGCTTTCCCCTGCACTTCTTGGACTGCTTGTCGCCAATCCTTCCAGTCGTTTTCGTCGCGGATCAGAAAAGCAATTAGCATACTAGGATCCATTTCCTTGATGTGAATCCTTCGAAGTCTACGAGTATGGCAAGAATCTATATCTTCTTGGGTGTAACCTTCAAGCTCTTCTGGCAGGGGCAATGCTGGTCGAGTCTGATGGGGGTCGAGATAAAAGAAATGTGGTCCTTGCACCCCAATAAAATAATGGGATGAAGATGGTTGACCACTGGAAGTGTCAGTTCATTTGTTCGACCTCCTCACAGGTGGGGAAACAAACCCTGCAATGCCAATAGATTGTGGCATTTGTAAAGATGCCTTCAAAGCTTCCCAATAAACTGGAGTGACTTTATCCAGGCCCAACCGTGTTCCCACCAAGATGAGGGTGGGTTTGAAAGTGGAGCCATTGGGCTTTGCAATGCCCATAAAGGTATCCTCATATACGTCTGAACCGTCGCCGGTGATGTAGACTCTTAACTCTGAAGGCTCATGGCTGTTTGTCAAGGCTCTACAATATAATTAGTAATGAACTAAGCACTCTCTGGGAGCCCTCACTGGATACAGCGTGCAGTAGCTGAAGGTCCAAACCACTCCCCAGGATGCTTCCCACATGCCGTAGCCCCATGTTCAACGAATTTATGTATCGAGTAAGGAGCTTTGGGATCGTCTGCAAATAGCGATAAGATCTTCCGTTCTTCGTCGTTCGACGAGCCGCGTCTCCAGTCTGTCAAGACATTAATACTTGGGCTCTCCTGAGATGTTAGATTAACTGACCTCTACCCATGCATAGCATAACCAAAGAGTTCGCTAGAAGGCTCTGACCAGATCTGATCATGCAGCCCCAGCCTGTATCGGAGGTAAATCCACCTTGATCAACCAGCTGACTCCTGATTCTCACAGCAAGAGACATGGCGGATAATGCGGAAGGATCTTGAGATTTGGGGATGGCCGGGAAGTTGGAACGGTAGGTGAGCCAGATTCTAGCTTCAAAGTCATCCAAGAATGAAGGGGGCCATCCTCCATCGTCGTCTGCATTTCTGGCCTCGTCGTATGCCAAGGCAGAGTTAAAGCTGCTGGCTGCGCTATCTGGGGGGGTTGCGGGTTTGGCGTCCTGTTCTGGTTCTATAGGCTCAGCATCAGGAGGGTATGAAGGTGCTGCTGCTGTGTTTGGAGCAGATGGCCTGTCTGACGGTCGGTATTCTTTGCCCAAGCACCATATGGGGGATTCAGATGTGGCATCGTTCGTCGGCGCTGGGTCCCAGAAAAACTGCACAATCTTCTTGTATCTACCAAAGTCGACGTTGGCCATAGTTACTCCTCTCCTCCTCGAGGCCAAGGGAGGGGACCAACTCTGGGCTTGGACTTGGCTGAGATGGCGGGGAACGTGGGGTAGGTGTTTCGGTATGGCGTGTGCTGTGCTGTGCTTTGAAGGTAAGGAAGGTTTGTGGAGATACAAAGCAGGCAGAGGAGAAGCTCGAATAGGAAGTGTAGCTATGAGAAAGCAGGCGTCGGCGGCAAGGAGAAATGTTATGTTGTATTGTTGTCACGCACCTGATGTCGAAGGTGATGATCCACCCGTGAGTCCGTCTCCGTCGACCGTGATTGGCTTGGCAGCCCCAGGCTGATACGTAGGTAGGTAGGGTATGTGTCTCACTGCGGGGTATATGTATTTAGCTGAATAGCGGATGTAGTACCTCATATGAAGTAGTTTATTCAATATACATAGTGCAATCACTTAGAAAGTTGAATAAAATGCAGCGTCTGAAAATATCTATGATAAGTCGTCTTCACCAGCTCGTAATTACAGGAGGTACGTACCGGTACCTATGGCCTTTTCTTCATTATTTAGGAAGCGTTATCGATAAGACCATCGGGGTCGGCGTCGGCCTACGATGTGCCGATATATCAATCTTTCCCTTTACCTGCATATGCATGCATGACTTGCGTCACGACGAGAAACATTGTATTTGCTGGGCTACACTGCACTACCGTGCCACACCAAAGCGTTGTATTATTTCAACACCCTGAATGATATAGGTATTGGTCTCTTTCCAACATGCCTTCGAAGGCAAAGAAGGGCAAGGCTTTGCAGCAGAAAGCGAGAGCTCCTCAGCGGGGCAATGGCCATGGCAATGGCTCTTCCTATGGCGCGCGAAACAGTCAAGAAACTTCATTTGTACCATTTAATGGTACTGCCGCTCCCAGACGTGGCCAGAATGGTAAGTAGAATGACTCGTTCGGAGCAGGTTCTTATTAAGCTTTGCATTATGGAGTAGTAACATATCAACCAGGCTTCACGTTGCAAGAGGAGGCGCGAAACACCGAGCGCCATCAGTCTTTCTGGAACACCGATCAGAGATTGCGACATAATAAGGTCAACTTTGTTGGCGCTGGTACACTTGATCCTCGGGAGCTGGAAGAGGATCCGGAAACCGCTCTCGCGGAGATGACCTTAGATTCACCTCAAGAAGACTTGGAAGCCCCATCTGAGGAACCCGTTCAAGAGCCAACACCTGTAGGCCCAAGCCCACTCGTCGAGGAGCAATCATCAGCCTACTTTGTTGTCGATACCTTGGGCGAACCTGTCAGTACTGGCTTGGCTCTCCCACGTGTTCGATCTACCTCTCCTACTCCTTCAAACTCCAGCGAGGAGGTCATACTGTTTGGCGGACGAGACCCGAAAGGCAAGGGTATCTCTAGAGAAAGGAAGGTTCGCAAGCCACAGAGTGCTTCCATTGATACAAAAATCAAGATAGTCGAAGACCAAATCCACGTACGAGAGGGTTTACTCGAGGAGGTCTTGCAAGGGAGGACTTCCCCTCTCAGATCGTTCCAACCGCAAAGCCGAGCACTAGCATTGAACCAAAGCCGAAGTCTTCTAGTTCCAGGACCTAAAGGAAATAGGCACCAATCCAACGAGGAGGCAATAATAGCCGACTACATAGCGAATATGGACAAGGACGACGACCTAAGCAACAACATTTTCCGCGCCCGTGAATTGGGAGGTGCTGAAGATGCAGTCTGGCAGGATGAGATGGATGAATCCTCCGGAGAACCTATTCTAGATAGCGTCGAGCCGGTCCAAGGTGGTTGGGAGCGTTCAGACATCTGTGATTTCGATGAATTGAGTACATCTGATGAAGTTATGGGCACTGTGCAAGAGATTCTATCCAAGAGAGAGCGGGAATCGGGCGTCCAATACCTCGTTGTCTGGGAGCATGAAACCACTGATGACGCTAGATGGGTTCCTGTCACTACCTTGACGGCTATTGGTGCTCTGTCGCTTATTGAATTGTTCGAGGCCGAGGAAAAGCTTGTCGCCGAATTCATGGACCAAGGGGATGAGGATACCAGCGACTCAGAAGATGACGCAGATATCAACGACAGTGAGGGTGATGAAGATGATGACGATTTGGTGCAAAGGAAGATTGATCGTATGAGCGATGAGCAGATAGCAAGAATGCTGACGAAGCAAGAAGAGCTGGGCATGGGCTCAAGTGAGCTTTTATTATTTGGCGGCGAAGCTGATGCCGGGGAAGATATTGAAGATAATTTGGATATGGATGTTCCCGGGACTGTACTAGATCCCTTCTTGCTGGGTCCGACGTTGGATCAATACAGTGGTCGCGCTGCGAGACGTCCACGAGGCGATTTCCCTTCAGCGAGTGCACTGGCAGATTCTTACGATGGATTTGACGTTATGGATTTCGAGCGCCCGAGCCTCAAGAAGAAACCCAAGGGTCGTAAAGGCAAGATTGCTTTCGATCTGTCCGACTCGGAACTTGAAGCGTCCATGCAAATGGCGTTTGAAAATGACCGATTCAAGAAGAAGGAAAGAAAGCAGGAGCGAGAAGAACTTCGCGCTCAAGGCCTACTAGGAAACAAGAACAGCAAGCCTGACCTAAAGCAAAAGTTCAAGGAAGGAATGAGTATCCACGACGTCAAGGACCAGATTAAAGGCTTCTTGATGGGTTCTAATACCACGTATGTCTCATTTGTATTAGTTCTACGTACACCAGCTCACTTTGTCGCAGACTTTCTCTACCTCCTATGGCTAAAGCAGATCGGAAGGTTGTTCACGAGCTAGGCACCGCCTTCAGTCTAAAATCAAAGTCTGTTGGTTCCGGAAAGTCCCGTGCTCCTATTCTCACGAGGACGAGTCGAACTCCGCGCTATCTAGAGAGCAACTTTGATGCTGTCGAAGCGCGCCTCAGTCGGCGTTACCTTCCTCGAATGGATGTCGGCCACAAGCAGCGCGTTCAGCGAGCTCCCCGAGGCGGCAACAGCGCTGGTGTTAGCTATAAAGATGGTGACGTCGTCGGAGCATCCGCACCAGAGCTTGGAGTGGAAAATAGGGGCCGAGCTATGCTGGAGAAGATGGGCTGGAGTACTGGTACTGCTTTGGGTGCTCTTAACAACAAGGGCATCTTGCAGCCTGTGTCTCACGTTGTGAAGACCTCAAAGGCAGGATTGGGATAAGGGCCAGCGACCTATTGACTCCTGTTCACACTGGATCAGGCCAAATACTAGGAAGTTCTCAAAAGGGGGGCTATTTGCATTGTCTCTGGCCAGCTTGCTTAGCTGGCTATGGCGTACCAGGTTTTACATTAAGAACCAAACATGACTTGAGCTGTAAAAATAGGAGCACACAGATAGATGCCCCAAACCAAGTGCCTTCCAAAACCTAGTGCCATGAAATCTGCTCGAGGGTGACGCGCCCATCGAGGCAGATTTCTCGAGACCTTTTAATTGTTTGACCAAATACACGCGAGAGGCCAAATGCCCTTCAACTTGCGCTTACAGTACCAAGTTGAAGATCGGTAAACAATGCAACTTGCGACCTGCGCAGCCGAAAAAGGTCTATATTCAGACCCACCCCAAAGCTGAACTCTCCAGATTCTCAAGCCGCAGTTGGCTGTGCAAATTGATGTTTTGGTGTTCGAGTATCTGCAATGAAGTTAACAAAAGGGACCCAGAATATCCTTGAAAATGAGGGTTGAGCTGCAAAGAGCGTATCACGGACACATGGACGAAGGGTTGATTTTTGATGTTCATATTTCAATTGTCTCCATATTCCCTATTCTTGAAGACGCTTATTGTACAGCCACGTACCCCTTAAAGCAGACCGTGAAGACATATGCCCCCATAAAAATCAGACCATCCATAACGCATTAAAAAGAGACCCGAAGAACCCAAACCCGCTTGAGCCTCATCATCGCGATAGATGACCCAAAGCAAATCCAGCATCCTGTGAAAACCCGAGGAAAGAAACCGTCTATTTCGTGGACGAAGAGTACTTGGTAACTGCCTTAGTACCTTCTGAAACAGCGTGCTTGGCAAGTTCGCCAGGTAGGATCAGTCGGACGCTGGTTGTGGTCAGCAAAATGACGCGATTTCAGTGAATGCGGGGGTACTTACGAGGTTTGGATCTCTCGGGATGAAATAGTAGACTTCTTGTTGTATGCGGCGAGCTTGGATGCCTCAGTTGCAACGCGCTCGAAGATGTCTGGAAAACGCGTCAGTATTCTGAGGATTGTAACTAGATCGGATTTGGAGCAGCTTACCGTTGACGAAAGAGTTCAGGATTGACATGGCACGGTTGGAGATACCAGTATCGGGGTGTACTTGCTTGAGAACTGAAAGTGAAAAGTTAGCGCATGTTTTGAAGTGGAAGACGCGGTCTGTGGTCAATGCGGGAGGTTGGAGCAGATTGGGAGAAGTGGCGCAATGTTGCGGACGCGACCCAATGTTGTGGAAAAGACGCGATGTGGGCAGAATGGAGCCACATACCTTTGTATATGTATGAAGAGTATGTCTCCTTGCGCGTCTTTGTGCGCTTCTTCTTCTCGCCAGTCGCGGAGGTCTTCTTGCCAGCTTCCTTCTTCTCGACGGGGGCCTTGGCAGGTGCCTTGGAGGCGGGCTTCTTCTCGGCGGCGGCCTTTGGAGGCATTGTGATGGGAGGTTTGGGGGGATTAGACGTTCGTAAAAGTGTTTGGGGAAGAAGATGGATGCGCGTGAGATGAGTGTGGTGGTGGTGGTGGACGTGTGGTGTGGTGTTGGGGATGGATGGTTGATACTTGGGAGGGGGGATTGAAAGGAAGATGGGAAGATGGAGCATCGATGCTTCTTGTACTGCCGCGACAGCTAGCGTGGTGATTGCAATCACGGGCCAGGCGCGACTCGCTTCGGCCTGTTGGGGGTTAGCGCGAGGGCCGCTTGTTTTGATTTACAGGTTCGCTTCGCAGGAGGAGGCAGGGAACGGCTGAAAGTAGAGGAAAAGATGGGAACATCTGGGAGCTGCACGTCGCCAGCCAATCACAGCACGCGCCTGCCCACAGTGATTAGCGACGCCCGCCTCGCGCTGCTGGACTACAAATGCAAACGTCTTCCCCCCATCGCCAGCTTTCCTTCCTTCATCCACAATTTTTCATCGACAGCACCATATACACGTCCCATCAACACCAACCAGCCCGCCTTCCATCATCACCAGATAATCCCATTTTCCCCACCCACCCAACAACTCTTTCAACATGACTGGAGGCAAGTCCGGAGGAAAGGCCAGCGGCGGCTCCAAGAACGCGCAATCGTGAGTACCCTGCTGCTCCTGCTTCTTGCACCTTCCAGTCTCGTTTGTTTGTTTTGGTTCTCAGATGCCTTTGACGCGTCTGTTTCTTCCGATTCATCCATCCATCCACTCGAATTCTGGCTTCGCTTTTCAAAGTCAATCTTCACGCACATTCGAGTCGCATTGCTAATTGCCTTCACCATTACAGTCGATCATCCAAGGCCGGTCTTGCATTCCCCGTCGGTCGTGTCCACCGTCTTCTCCGAAAGGGCAACTACGCTCAACGTGTTGGTGCTGGTGAGTCCCTCCAACCCCACAACGCGTCTGTTTCCCTATTCTGACGCGTCATTCAGGTGCTCCCGTTTACCTTGCTGCCGTTCTTGAGTACCTGGCGGCCGAGATCCTCGAGTTAGCTGGTAACGCTGCCCGCGACAACAAGAAGACCCGTATCATTCCCCGTCATCTCCAGCTCGCCATCCGAAACGATGAGGAATTGAACAAGCTTCTGGGACACGTCACGATCGCGCAAGGAGGTGTATTGCCAAACATCCACCAGAGTAAGTTGCAATGTGTTTTCAGTCTCGCTTCAATCACTAACAGACGATTTAGACCTCTTGCCAAAGAAGACCGCAAAGGGTGGAAAGGGACCCAGCCAAGAGCTTTAGATTTTTTGTTCTTCTGGCTCGTTGGTTTTCTGAGGGTTTTTGCTATTCATGATAATGGGGTGTCGCTGGGTCTGGGTTCACGGTTGCTTTTTTCCGCGTTCTGGTTGTACATTAAAATCCATGGCAATGGATTAGGATTATTAAGAGATCCATCTTATGAGAAACCAATTAAAACTGACTTGGTTCCTTGATGCACTTGTGATTTTTATTTTGGGTGGAGAAGGGCTTTGATTTCACTCGGGTTGGCTTCTCTTCCGATCGGCTTCTTCTTGGATTCCGTGGATTCAACCCTTGGATTCCGGACACGCCGAACTTGCGTTCAGGGCCTGTCACGTACAAGTTATGATGCGTCGACTTCTGTATTTCGGATCTTGACTGGAAACTGTCAAGTAAAATTCTTCTAAGACGGCAGGTGTCACCAGTCTCATCTGCTGCCAAATTGGGCGACCTAGCTTCGACTTAACGAGCTCAAGAGTCATTTGTAAAGGCGCTTATACGGGCCAAAAAAGAAAAGTCAATAGATAGATAGCGCCAACACGTTGATTTGTGACCACTTTGCTTGAATTCCTGCTGCTCTATATACAAACGCCCAATAGCTCAAACCAAACCCTGTCCCTACCGAAAGTTCTACATTTGAATGTGTGGAGGAGCTGTTTGTGGTGTTAGTCTCAGAGGCTCGTAACGGGCTGCGCTGCTGGGACTTACGGTCCAGATTTGGTGGTGGTAGATTACGCTCGAATTTAGATCCTGGTAAACAGCAATGTCAGCACTATCTCCAAAACAGAGCCTCTTATAGCCTAGGATATGTGACCAACCTCCAGGTGCTGTGGGCGCACGGTATGGATCTGGATGCTTCCACTTCTCCAGCAGAGTCTCCGTCTCTGAGAAAAGAGCCTGTGATTCCGGTATTAGATCATGAAAACAATTAGGGGCGCTACATGAACGTGCCCTCTGCTGTCTCGGGTCTCGAATGTTCTTGTTTGCGTCGAAGAGGGTTCTTATGTAGAGTGCTTGTCCTCTCCACAAATACCGGTGGACGGACCAGTCGAGGGCGAGCTTCAAAGAGCGTCGATAGAGGGATCTGAGAAGACATGCGATCAGCTCGCAGCTCGATGATTCCCTGGGCTGTACTTACGAGACTACTTGCTTGGTAGACATCTTGGTCTGTTGTGCCGTTCCCGTCTTGCTGTAGCGGGGTCCTTCCTGACTTCTTCGACCCGAAGCTGCAATCTTCAGATCTCCTGGCTCACAGGAATTCTCGTCTCGTGACAGAAATTCAATCGATAGGGGGAGGGCGAGGGGTTGTGAGAGACGTTGACGTTGATGTTGATGTTGAAGAGGTGCGGCACTAGCTGTCGGCTGTTGGACTTGATTGAGCCCCAGAAAATTGCTCGGAAGCAGGGCAAGGCAGCTCCAGAAATACTCACTTATTAATAGCCGCAGCCGTCCCGGTTTCGTTCCCAAGCCAAACAAACTTGTCTTGTTTTCTTCCTCTTCCTCTTGCACATCCAATTGATCCTCCTCCTATTCACCTCCCCCTCCCCTCTCGTCCCTCCTAATTTCCACGCCATGCTCTCCCGGAGACTACTTGTTGCGTCGCGTCTGGTGCGGGCTGCGCGTGCGCCACACATGCGGTACCCTTTCCCAGTTGTCCAGCAGTTCCGGGCCTATGCGGATAAGACAGTCAAAGTGCCAGAGATGGCCGAATCCATCTCGGAGGGTACTTTGAAGCAGTTCTCGAAACAGGTGGGCGATTATGTCGAACAGGATGAGGAAATTGCAACCATTGAGACCGACAAGGTATGTATGATTTGGGCCATTCCACTGTTGTTTACTACTGTATGCGCTATTCCGTCCACGCCATGTCTCTAATACAACTTCAACCAGATCGATGTCGCCGTCAATGCCCCTGAGGCTGGTACAATCAAGGAGTTCTTGGTCAATGAGGAGGACACGGTTACTGTTGGCCAAGATCTTCTTCGTCTCGAGCTTGGGGGTGCCCCAGAAGGAGGAAAGGAGGAAAAGGCAGGCTCGACACCAAAAGAGCCTGCTTCCAGCGAAAAGCCAACATCTTCAGACCCCAAGCCGTCGAAAGAGGAACCAAAATCCAAGGATGAATCAAGTCCACCACCTCCCCCGCCGCAAGAGAAAAAGCCCGAACCAAAGAAAGAGTCTCCACCCCCCAAAAAACCCGAGTCAAAGTCCGAATCCAAGGAGATTCCAGTACTGGGAAACCGTGAAGAGCGTCGCGTATGTAGAGCGCGTTCTCCAGACGCTGTTTCCATCGCTAATCATTCCCATAGGTCAAGATGAACCGCATGCGCCTACGTATTGCAGAACGCCTAAAGCAGTCACAAAATACCGCAGCCTCTCTCACAACTTTCAACGAGGTTGATATGTCATCGCTAATGGAATTCCGGAAGCTTTACAAAGACGACATCTTAAAGAAGACTGGTGTAAAGCTCGGTTTCATGAGTGCCTTCTCACGTGCTTGTGTATTGGCGATGAGAGACATTCCAGCTGTCAATGCCTCGATTGAAGGTCCAAATGGTGGAGATACCATTGTCTACAGAGACTACGTCGATATCAGTGTTGCTGTGGCCACCGAGAAAGGTCTCGTGACTCCGGTTGTGAGAAACACTGAGGGAATGGATTTGGTCGGGATTGAAAAGTCTATTGCAGACTTGGGCAAGAAGGTACGTTCAGACCTGTCATTTTGCGCCTACATACTAACCAGTCAATAGGCTCGTGACAACAAGCTCACTATTGAGGACATGGCTGGAGGTACCTTCACCATCAGCAATGGCGGGGTTTTCGGCTCCTTGATGGGCACACCAATCATTAATCTCCCTCAAACTGCTGTTCTCGGGCTGCACGCCATCAAGGATAAGCCAGTGGTTGTCAAAGGTGATATCGTAATTCGGCCCATGATGTACCTGGCCCTGACATATGACCACCGTCTCTTGGATGGCAGGGAAGCTGTACAGTTCTTGGTGAAGGTCAAGGACTACATTGAAGATCCTCGACGGATGCTGTTGTAAAGGTTGTATACCATGTTCACCTAGACAACTGATCATATTGTCTCGTGAAGACTAAATGCTTCTGGTTTTTCGCATTGTATTATACACTAGAATCAAGCCAGCACTCGGCGTTTATTTGTATTGTATTACGACTTTTATATAGTAGTCTATCTAACTTATTCATCTTATGCTTAGCTTCGAACTTGAACCTCCTTAAAGTTGCTAGACTACTAACTATTTATAGCGTATTTCTATATATATAAGCGGGGTTTATAGTTTTACTAAATTTACCTACTTTATAAATAGCTATTTATATTTATTTACTTGATTGTTATAAGTATATAAACTAGATATAGTAGATATATTACCTAAAAGCTTATTAGAATAAAAAGATAGCAATTTGATTTATTCTACTATAAATATATTATAGTATCTTTAATATAATAAGTATACTTCTTAAAACTATTTATAT
>QGMI01000260.1:0-41828 GCA_007821535.1 Lachnellula occidentalis | reverse complement strand
ACAACCGTACCAGCATCTTCCGCCTCATCGAAACAACCCTCCTATCCTTCTGGCCAACAAGCAATCCCCTGCACCCAATGCGGCCGCATCTCCCTCACCACCGGCGCCGAAACCAAACTCACCGTCCCCCTCTCCCCCCGCATCAAAAACGGCACCCTTTCCGAATACCTCTCAAAGTATTTCCGCGAAATAGTCTCCTACACCTGCGACGGCTGCGCCGACCACCGCGACCGCGCCAAAACCCGCTCCTTCACCTCGTCCGCCGACATCCTCTGCGTGCAGCTCTCGCTCGTCGACAAGAACTTCCGCAAAATCGACTACTCGTGCGGCATCCCCAGCGTGCTTGACCTCTCGCCCCTATCCTCGGAGCCAGGATCTCAAAAATACGAGTTGAAATCCGTCATTAAGCATAATGGACGTGCCAATACCGGACACTATGTAGCGTCCCTGGTTGACTCGACGGGGTGCTGGAAGCTATTTAACGATAGCAGCGTGTCTACCAGCTCGGCACGGTTCGCGACGTCGATGAGTAGCAAGGAGTTTGGGGGCCCTGTTCTTTGTTTTTTCCAGCGCGTTGTTGCAAGTTGAGCTTTCTTGGCCATCACACTTGTTTTTTCCATTGCCTTGTTTGTGAAGCGTACATATATGTATATATCTCCTGTGTGTTTGGCCGATTACAGGACGAGCTGTTGTTTTTGATTGATTGATTGCTGCATGCATGCTAGTTTGGAGTTCGGGATGGATGCATGGGATGATACCAGAGCCTGTCGATATGCTCACGTACGTATAGAATTGCATTGCATTGCATACCTAACTTATGTTTACTATACTACTCTCTCTCTCTCTCTCTCTCTCTCTGCGATACTTTAGTCCCGGGTGCCGCATATTCATGATGCAATTCGTTTCTGATTATTACTCACTTTAAAGTTCTTTACTATACTACCACGCAACAAATGGGTAGCTAATCCCTGATGCCCACACCCCGCCCTCCTTACTATCCAATCCCATCAAACCCATCAATCCCATCCCATTCCATCCCACCCCTGTTATCAGAACCCCCTATAGGCTATATCCATCTCAAAAAGCAATAACAAGCAAACCCCTCTCTCTGCAACAGTCACTCAATCAAAGACTGGCGGTATTTAGCTAGCGGTGCTTGGCTAGGGTTACTAGAGATGAATGGGGTTGGACGTATACTGTAGATAGAGGGTGTGGATCAGATATGATAGGATATGATATAGATAAGAAGGTCTATGAAAAGGGGTTGTGCAAGGGAGTGTGAAGTGATGAATGGATGACTTGACAGAGAGAGTAATATACTGCGAGTGTGTGAGAAATTATAGGAGAATGAAAGTATATATGTATAAAGGCAATTCATTTATATATACTTCTCTCAAGCGGCATATCTCATCTTGCCATACGCAGCAAGAAAGCATCCTTCACGCCCCATTCCATCCCAATCGTGAGTGACCAGTCAGTATGTTATAATACATTATACCATTTCCCCTTGTCCTCTCCCCTCCTGTTGCACTTTTGACCCGACCCCAGATCCGTAAATTACCAAAACGCCGCTCAACCCCACTCAAAGCATCGCACCACTTCCTAACAAACGCCGTCTTATGCAATCAAGCAAGCAAATACCATACCAACCCGACCTCGCCCGTTCATAAAAGATGTTCATCAAATGTTTTCATCATATCGCTGCATGTTATGTTATGTGATGTGTTTCCTAGGGTTACCAGCCCCCTTCCACATCATGATGCTGGATTCTGTGTCCTCGTTCGGATACGGAAGGTATCCCTTAAGCGGCCAGTGACTCTCGCTCTCCTGCTCTGTTGCTCCTCCACCCCGACTGCCTCAGACGCTTCCTGTGTCCGCGACTCTTCTCGCAACTGCCGTAATGCGGCAATGCGCTCGTCTGGTTCTGCGTGACGGAGTCTGTGGAGATCGAGGAAGCGGGGTATGCGGTGGCGTTGGTGGTTATTGCCGTCTTCGGATGCCTCGGCTGGTGAGCTTTCGAGTGTGCCTTCGAGGATTAGAGGGGGTGGGAGGTCGCCGGATGCAGAGGCTGCTTCGTCGGGATGTTCGGTGTTTTGAGCATCGCCGCGGAGATCGCGACGACTATTGATGGTAGTTAGATATATGTAAGGGAATGAGGGCATGGGAGATGCTTACCATAATGGACAGGTTCCAGATACGTTTAATAGCCAGGGATCGATACAAGCGGGGTGATATTTATGCGCGCAAGGCAAGACTCGGACATCTTCACCAGTCGTAAAATCCTCCGTACAGATCGAGCAGCCAAGGTCGCCTTCCTTTGGTGGTGTTGTAGCTGCTACTTCCTTGACTTCCTGCGCAGACCCCTCTTCCGCTGCTCCCATCCCTGAAGCTACTGACATCCCTGGTAATGTTTCTGTCTCAGTCGACTTCCTCCTGCCATCCGTAACACCCTCTGTCGTGGTAATCGTAGGTGCCGTATGACTAGCCGTTCCATCCTCGAGTTCAACATCTGCGCTTCCCGGCTTGACCGGCTCTGGATCTCCAAACTTGACAATCGGTAGTGTCTCCAACATAGCTCTCGCCAGTCCCTTGGCACGACTTTGTCTTGGTCTTCCGGCGATATTTCGAGGTCCATATCTCTCGGGGTGTCGATGCGCTCGTACAGCGCCAGTGGCGATGATGATTAAGAAGAGAAGGGTAATGATGCCGGTAATACTGTAGAGGATGCTCATAGCTACGGCAGTAGTCGGAGCTGGGTTACCTGTAGGGTCATTGGTGGCGCTGCTGGCCGGACTTGTAGTGGTGTTTGTTGCAATCATGGCGGTCGGTTGTATGTCTGTTGATGATGGATAGAGTGCAATGGTATCGAGAATGTCTTGGGCGTCTTTGGACGAGGTTGTAGAGTAAATGGTGGTGAACGTGTACGGGCCAATAAGATTACATTCATTCGAGTCCAAACTGTAGAGGACAATGGCTTGCGGTTTGGTCGTTTCAACTTTCTCCAGTACGTCTGAAGGGTCGATATTGGAGCCGTCTGAATCACAGCTTATATATCCAACATCCGCCTTGGTCAAGTTTACAAGGTTCTGCGGATCGATATGTTTCAAGGTGCCTGTAACTTGTATTGCCTAAGGTAATAGTGTCAGCAGATTTCCAAAGAATACAAATACCCTATATACAATGATGTGCAAGCCGGATAGCGGGACATCCGGAGGGGTGGCGTGGAGGGTGGGATAGTACTAACGGCTACGGAATTTGGATTGCTGGATCCCTTGCCGGTCTCCGCAGTGAGAGGGAGAAGATTGTATTGTGGTTTGTCTGTGAACAAAGGACCGCCAGTCAAACGCAACTGGTTCATCTGGGCGTCCGCGATGGATGTATTAGAGGGCTGTACACTCTGCGCGTAAGCCAGGCCGGGCAGGACGAGGAGCCATTGCAAGCGGAAGCAGGCCATGTTTATGGACGATCAACGTCGTAATAACTATGGCTATGGCGGGCGGAGAGGAGATGCGAAGAGGAGGAGGGGGAGGTATAAGATGAAGGATACGAAGTAGAAGAACAGTTGATTGATGTTGCTCACATGTCGTTCCGAGGCGAATCGTGATATCAGAAGAGCGCTGCTTTTCGGGTTGGACTGGATTGGAGTGGAGTGCAGTGGAGTGGAGTGGAGTGGAATGGGGTGGGGTGGAGCTGGGCGTGAAACAGGGCGGCGGTAAGTTGTCAACACACAAGCGGCGATAAGTACTCTACCGGTGCTATATAAGCGGCGATAAGCTTCACCAAGTCCTTTCTACGCGTCCTTGCATACCGTATTGTCTATATACCGGTATATTGGTATACAATACAACAAACAATCATTATCCTATTAAGAAGAACAATACTGTGTGTAAATCCGTATGCATCTACGGGTAAATCGGAAATGGCTCGATTTGGCACTGCCAAGGGTTATTGGACCCTGAGGCAGCCTGCGGACGGAAGCAGATCATCACGGGGAAGCTGGTCGGTTCTACGGTTACGAAGTATAGGACGCCAAGGCTGGGCATGATTATTAATCCAACTTTGGTTTTTACGGTGTATTACCTAAAGCTGGGGGGAAACCTCAACTACATCGCGACGCAGTTTCTCTTCACAATTTAAAAAAAACCTTTCCTTCCTTCTGCCTTCAAGATGTGCTTAAAGTAAGTACAGTACACCACCACTTCTAGTTTGGGTAACGCTACCCTGGCATATCTCACTCACCCCTCAGACAACCTCTCATTCTTGCACAGCCTTCTCCTTCTCCCCATCACGATATCTCCTTATCTATAAACTCAAATCATCCACCTTGCTGAATGCGTGCATTGCTCTGCTTGAACCACCTGGACCTCAGCTGTCATCGCATTCGCATTCGCATTTGCATTGATCAATGACGACGAATCAAGTTTGATAGTTGCCCAAGTCTTAGACACGCGCCAATCACAAGTGTGCTTTTCTTTCTCTTGCCACTTTACTCACTCGCATTTTTGGCTTTCTGCTTTGTTCTGAATACGGACGGTCACGGTACTTGAAAGGCGACGACGACGACGATGCAGGTCTGGGGGACGGACTTTTCATCAAGCCTTAGAATCCGAGAATGCAATAATGCGATGACTGCACTGCGCATTCTTACACACATCATCATACCGCTATTGTTCCTTCTTTACCTTTCTCTCTTACCTACAGTGGTTTCGGCACGCTCGGCTTCATCCTTATGCGCGTCCCTTCCCCGCATCGTCACACAACCTATTTCCAAGGATGTCTATGTAAGGGATCCTTTACTTCCCTTCCGCAGGTCCCGAAGAGTCGAGATAGAGGTGCATGTATTAATAGAAGGAGCTTGTAAAATGTAACCTAACTTGAGCTGTTTATTAAGCCAATAAGATAAGTATTTTCTGGTTCGATTGAAAGTTTAATCGCAGCTTTCTTTACGTTTCAGTAGAGTTTCTCTCTATCTAGGGTAGTTCCATACCGTACCGTACCGTACCGTACCGTACCTCTGAAAATCATATTCTGTATAACTATGCGTGATGGTTTTGTTTTTACATGACAAAAAGTAGGCTATCAGGCATCATTTTATTTCTATCTACCCAGTTACAAGTAAAACCCCAAACTTTCTAATTTAGATGCTTGGCGCTAGCGTATACACCATATCTCATGAGGAGTGAGACTTTTAAATTTCCCTCTGCATATGTATGCTTACAAGCTTCCAGAAAATATTCAGCATGTCGGTGTTTTTCAGTTCCCCAGAAAACTCCAGGGTGTCTGTCTCGATAAGTTTCTGTGTCTACTGGGCAGTTATCATCACGATGACTGTTATCGTCCTGGCTACTTGGCTTACATGCTTGAATTGGAGAAGCAAAGGCCGCGCGGTCAGAGCTTCGTGATCAACTCAAATAGTATTTCTAATATATCGTTACGAGTGAACTATTTGCCGACTGGGAAAAGAACAATCTATAAGCCAAAAGACGCATCTCAGCGTCACGACGTAAGCTTCCTATTTCTCCTCTCTAAACCGGCTCTTATCCACAGTATACTTGCTCAAGTCCACAATACTCATATTCCCTAAGAGCTCAAAAACCGTAACGTCCGCGCCGAGCTTCTTATCGAACCAGTTCCGCAGCTCTACCGCTATCAGCGAATTGATCCCATTGACATGCACCGGCTTCTGGACCTCTATCTCGTCGGCCTTGATTCCCAATATCTGGGATAGCTTTGAGACGATCCATCCAGTGGCATGCTCGACTGCTATCTCGGACGAGGCGCTCTGCCTGAGCACAGTCTCGGAATCGGCGCTCTGTTTCTGCTTGTTCGATGTCCCTGCTGTATCCTTGTTGATAAGCTGAAAGTGCCTAAACAGCGGTCTCATCATCCAATGCGGAACCTCCAGACCCTTAGCTTCCATGGAAGCGGGGTGCTCAATACCAACAATAATCTGCGACTCGCTCGGCGCGAGCAGCGGTAGAGCAGGATTACAGTAATGATCTAGCAGCGCGAGGAATTCAGCCTGTCTAATATCCATAAAATAGCCCAGTCGCCGCAAAGAATCAAGCATGCCTTCCGTTTCGGCGACAACGCCTTCCGAGACCATCATGCCGAGGTCGATGGAGACGGCTTTCTCGCCGATGCTGGTACGGTAGCGGGCTAGGGCATCAATGTAGGTATTTCCAGCACAGTAATTGGCTTGAGATGTAGCGCCTAGAATACCGCCGATTGAGGAGAGGGAGACGAAGAAGTCCAGGCCTTGTGGGAGCAGTGTATGGAGATTCCAGGATCCGAGAACCTTTGGTTGGGTTCCAGTGGTGAAGTCGTCGTGTGTCATGTTGTCGAATATTGCATCCTGAGATCTTGGTCAGTTGACATTTACTAACATTCAGGACGAACATGTCTTACTTTTAGAACCATCGTGCATTGAAGACAGCCCCGAATTGGTGGTAGAGTCTTGGCGCATTGCTCGAGGACTCCTTTTAGGCTCCCGGCTTGAATGATATCGCACGCTGGTGCTTCGACACGAGCGCCCAGTGCCTCTAGCTCACCGACGAGCTCCTGGGCTGACTCTGTTCGAGTACCCGAACGAGCAAGAATGATCAAATTCCTTGCTCCACGGTCGACCATCCAGCGCGAAACACTACGTCCCAGGCCGCCAAAGCCACCCGCAATTAGATATGTTGCATTGGGGTCAAAATAATACGATGGTTTGTTCGTAACGAGCGCCTTTCGTATCTATGTTAGCCTCGGAAGTTCAGAATGCAAATTCGGGGAAAGCTTACAGTAACTGAAAGCCCAGGATCCATATCAATGACTACTTTACCCACGCCCCGACCAGTATGAAAGGACTGCAAGCCTTTGACAAGATCACAGGCTTGGAAAATATTCAAGGGCGTTGCTGGTCTAATATCACCGCTGTGAATCAACGAAGATGTCTGCTTGAACAGCTTCTCGATCAACTGAGGACGCAGGCGTTGCATTTCGGCAAGATTCAAAGAGGTGTAGGTTATGCATTTTGGCGATGCCTGTTGAGTGACCTTGGCCGAAACTGCATTGTTGCCAATACCCAAGTCAACCAAACGGCCGAATGGAGCCAGAACTTCCAAAGAGACGTCGAGATCATCAGCAAGGCCAAAGCTTAGCACAACGTCCACACCATGGTTCGCAGTGGCTTGCAGAACTGACTGTGACAGATGCGGATCTTTATTCGACAAAATGCTGTCGCTGGAAAGACCATACGTTGACCGCAACAGCTCTGCCTTCTCCTCGGAACCCGTAGTAACAACGATTTTGGCCCCGATTTTCTGGGCAATCTGTATTGCTGCCTGACCTATTGCGCCAGCGGCGTGATGGATCAACACGACTTCGTCCCTGGCGAGGTTTGCAGTGTTAACTAGAGCTTGAAATGAAAGCAACGCGGATGTTGGTAGAGCCGCAGCTTCAATGAAAGACATGGACTCGGGGAAATGCGCCGCGGACGATGCTTTGCATCTCAGTGAAGTGGTGCAGACACCGGAGCAGCTGACGAAGACTTTGTCGCCGGGAGAAAAGCCACTTTCTGATCCGGCCTTGACGATGAGTCCGGAACACTCCGTGAATATACTCTCCTCGTTCAGCTGTCCCGACGCAATTTGATAATCTCGAGAAGTGAGGCCCACGGCTCGAACTTGGACGAGGACTTCATCAGGCTTAGGAAGGTCATCCCCATCCACCACTTCCTCGTAGGTAATACTGTTTATCATCCCGCTATTCTTCAGGGTAGCTCTAAGTGGCAGCTCATGACTCAGCTGCAGTGTTCGTTCCTGGTGGGAAGCAATATTGGCCCCGATAAGTCTGTTCATGCGCTGTGATTGGATGACTCGGTTGATGCAGAGCATGCCGTCCCTTTCCTCATACTCGGGCTCCATATCATCCAAAGGCGATTGAATCGCCTGCTTCAAAACAGTAAGCACTGCTTCTGCACCGTCCAAGCCTGTCTGGTCATCGTCCGTAATGGCTACTCGAGCAAACCTCAGCTTGGGGTTCTCGGAACGGAGAGCGCGCGAAAGTCCATCAACCATATGGAACTCTGGTCTGCGGAGCGTTTGGGTATCTCTGGCTATCCATAACATGTCATTTGTCAATGACAAAACTTCTTTGAAGTTGTTGAACTCATCCAAAGTGATGGAAGGGAAGAAGGGCTCGTCGTAGTCGAGGAGGAAGACGCAGAACATCCCGTTTATCGATCGTTTGGATACCGCATCGGCAAAACCATAGATCAGTGCTGTGGCTTTTCCATCTCCCTGTATCTTTTCCTTCAGACGACTGGCGAAGTTACCCTGAGTCAGAGACTTCTCGTCAATAATAATGGCTACCTCGGGAAGTTTCAAAGCTTCTGGAACGACCTGCTCTGCAGCAGTAGCAGCAATAACACTAATCTCATGATGTTTTTGGTCTTCCAAATCCTGTATACTGAAGTCGATACCGTTAAAACCAGAGTCTGTCAGAGCTTTTGACAACTCGTCCTTGGAGCGATAAGGGTTCAAAGAGGTCTGCCCATCAGTCCACCACCCCTGAATAAGACCAAAGATGAAGTCAATATTCACACTTTGGGGAGCTGCAATCCCAACTAGTATCAACTTGCCGCCCGGTTTCAGGAGCGTCCTCAGCTTCTGGAGGGTTCGGGTCAAATCCGAAGTCATCTGGAGAACGCGGGCTGCAATGACCAAGTCGTAAGAAAAGGCTTCAAGTCCTTGAGCCGCGGGCTCATTTTCAATATCCAGGACTTGGAAATGAACCCGATTACCAGAGCTACCGAGTTTCTCTTGCGCACGCAGAACTTTGTCCGACGATATATCGGTGTAGTCGTAACGAAGCCACTCGGTGTTTCCATTGGCAGATAAGATACTTAGACAAGGTGATGTGGAGTTTCCTCCGCTTCCTCCGAGCTCTAGTATCTTCATTGTGGGGTTTTTGTGAGCGAGGTTTGACAGTAGAACTTCTAGTTGCTTTCGGATGTTCTGGCTCGCCAATTGCTCGTTGAAATAAGCACTTGCTAGTTCTTCTCTGGAAACAAGTGTTTCGGGGCCCTCCTCGTCCAGGAGGAGTGGCAAGAGGTTCCGACCAATAGTTGCATAATATTGGCCCAGATTGCTTGCCATCTCTATTTCCTCCTCTAATGCTGTCACTCCAGCTGCTTCGGACAGGGCACTTGGAAGCCAATCATTGTCGGGCTGGGTGTGCTGTTGTACCATCCACCTAATGTATTTCAACGAATGTGGTGAGATGCCCTCTGGCGGTGACTGTTTCAAGGCCTTGAGTGTCGTTGAAATGTAATGTTGAATCAACAATGACAGTCGTTGTTGGTAATTGACAAGATCATTGTTCCGTGGCCTTGCTTGCTTGCAAAGTTCCAATATTTGTTCGTTGTTAAGCAAGGTAAGATCTGGTCGCCATTCCAAGTGACTTAGTAATGGCCTCTGTCCCGATTGTAGAAGCATTGTATCGTTCGATGTAGAAACAAACGTCGTTTGATACCCTTCCATAATCGAGAACAATTCGTTGTTGCTGGGTGAAACTGCGATGACCTTAGACTCGGTGCCGCGGTATCCGTTGAAGCTCGATCTGACGCTTGCCTGCAAATGTGAGCCCGAGGAAATGAAATCTTCGTTTGTATATATCACTAGTTTTCGTATGGATGACGGCACCATTGTCGGAAGATCCAGAGCCCCACCTTGGTTGAGGGCAGGAAATACCATTTGGAAGAGGCCGTCCAAGACTGAAGGATGGATCGTGTATGCATTGAAATTGAGACTTTTCGACTTGTCGTCAGCACTGCCAGAAAATGCTCGGATGTCGGCGATAGCAGCTCCAGATTCATTGAACCGGACATGGTCCAGTGTCTGAAATACCGGACCGTAATTGACGCCATTGTCTCTGGTAACATCATAGAAATGCTTTACGTCGGCTACGTGGACGCATGCATTGGCTATGGATGAGAGCTCCTGATGATAACTTGAAGTAGGGGTTGAAATGGTCGCGACTTGCGATGCAGTTTCAGCTCTGATGCGGCAACGGCAGTGTTCAGACCATTCTGAGCTGAATGAGAATAGTCTAAACTCATACCATGGTTCATGGTCAACTGCCCTGTCCTTGGAAGTGGCAAGAGATGTTTGGATTTCCAGACCTTCGCTACTGTCTGGAACTTGCAAAGCGTTCAGAAACTGCACGTCTCGCATTTCAAATCCCAGAACCTTTGCCTCCCCACTCGTAAGCTGCTTCACGCCTTCAATAGCCATGGCTAACATGGCTGCACCGGGAAGGAGGCAATTGTTGCTTATCTTTCTAAGATTAGTCTAGGGCGGTCGACCTAATGACAGGAAGTAACCCACTTGATGATGCTGGACCCATTGAAGTTTCTCCAAGCTGAGGAAATTGCGCCATCGCACTTCAAAGGAAGTCGAACTTGGAATCAAACTTCCCAAAAGCTCATGCCGCGCATGAGATCGAAATCTAAACTGTCTACTGGTTCTATCTTCGAACCAGTATTTTTGCGTGTGGTTGAATGGATAGGATGGTAAATCTGTCACCACGGCACGCGTCTTTTCATCAAAACCATTGACTGCCAGCATATCAATAGGATATCCTAGGCTCCATAACTGTCCAACAGCGTCTAGAGTACATGCTGCAGCGTCCCTTTGACGATTGAGTATCGATAGATAGCTCATCCGATCTTGTGACTTCGTGTTTTTCAGAATCTCCTGAAGTGGGCCTTGAAGGGTAGAGTGCGGTCCTATCTCTATGATTTCCTTGATGCCCGAAAGTGACTGACACTTCGAGCTGAAGGTTTTTCGAGGCGCTTTCCCGGATTGAACGCACAGAAGAGACACTGCCTGCGAGAATTTGACCTGAGAGATAAGGTTTTTGACCCAGTATTCAGCATCACAAACCCTGTCCAGAGGAATAACAGCCCCAGTGACTGACGATATCATTGGAATGGTGACCCTCTTGGCAATTTTGCCGTCTATGTCTTTCAAACTTTCGTAATAATCTGTCTTTATTGCCGTCATGAAAGAAGAATGGTACGCAACATTTACGCGAAGTTTGCGAGCCAGGTGTTGGTCGTCCTTAAGCCACGACTCAATAATCTTAAGCTGATCTTTGTCTCCCGTAAGTGTGATGCTCTTAGGGCTATTCACACAGCCAACTTGAACATTAATAATGTCGACATGTTTCTCGAGTCTGGCCAGGAATGGCTGGATATTCTCTTCACTTAAAGCCACAGCCAGCATTGCTTGCGGGGTTTTATGCAGCGTCGGAAGTCTGGCAGCGAGACGACCCCTGTGAAAAGCGATCGTCATTGCAGTTCTGTCATCGAAGGCGCCTGCACAGTATCTAGTTCAATTAGTAATGCGAACAATGAGACACTTGGGTTTATTTACGCAGCGGCTATTTCGCCTGAAGAATGGCCCACCACGGCAGCGGGAGTAATACCAAAAGACTTGAGTAAGTCAACTATGGCGATTTGAAGCGCGGTCGAAAAGGTCTGGCTATATTCTGGCTCATTTATAGTGGAGGCAGAATCGCAAAGCAAAGCTATAACTCAGGTCAGCATCTCCAGCAAAGCGTGAAACTATCGGCCACTTACCCTGAAGCGACCATTCACAACCCAGGCCATGAAGTATATGGTCAAGCGCAGCAAACCGAAGTCTGAAGAGAGGAAATGCAAGCAATCCGTTTCCCATTTTCGCATATTGGGCTCCTTGGCCAGTGAACACGAAAGCAATCGACTTTGGGCCTCCTGAGAATCTGATTGGCTTGGAGCTATCCTTTTCTAGCGAATTGAGATCACTGCCAGAAGTTGCAACAGTATAGGATCGCCACGCATGGAGAGATCGCTTGGCTGTTAGAGTGTGGACAATATCATCAAATGATGGCTTCACAACGACCCGCCCGCGCTTTTTGAAAAACTCGCCATAAGTATCGATCATACTCTTGATCACAGCCTCGTCAGCAGCTGACCAAATTAATAGTTTCGGTCTCAGGTGCTGTTGGGTCGAAGTAAGCTGAGTCAAAACCCCCTCTTCGTCGGTTACTCTTCGCACGGGTCTTTCAGACTTAACAGATTCATGGAAGCCGTTCGTTTCCTTCGTCCCATTCGTTTCACCATTTGACTTTTGCAGACATAGGTCTATAGTGCGATGATGACCGTGGAGCCTATTAGCCTTCAGGAAGTGCAAGGCATCATCGACTATCACGACAGCGTTAGAGCCGCCGAATCCAAACGAGTTAACCTTGTATATAGTTAGAATAAAAGTCTACTGAGGCAGGTGCTACTCACACAAGCACGACGAAGTCCCAAACTAGGCCATTGCATTGGACGAGTAGGAAACTTGGGGGGAAAAGTCAGTCAAAAGTGTATCTGTGGTTTGGGCACAGGAACCTACGTGAATGCGAAGATTCTGGGTATCGATATTGGGATTGACTTTTTCCAGCCCAGTATTGGGTAGAATAATCCCCTTTTCTAGTATCATCACAGTTTTGATGAGACCTGCAATGCCACTGCCGCCTTCCAGGTGACCAATATTGGATTTGACGGCACCAACAATCAGTGGCTCTTCTGCTGAGCGGAAGGACCGAAAAGAATTTCCAATCGCTTTTGCTTCGGTGGGATCGCCAAGGGCAGTTCCTGTCCCATGTGCTTCAAAACTATAGATACAAAGTCAACACTATTTCTTTGCTATATTTCATGGAAAGCAGCCAAAAACTAAGCCGCCTTCTGAGAACAATGAATGAAAGCTTCCAATCAACTTACAATCTTACTGGGGCCATATCAAGATTTGCCCTTGTAAAAGTCTCGTTTATCAATAACTGTTGGGCGTCTCCGTTCGGCTGTGTAATTCCACCAGTCGTTCTACCATCTTGATTCAACCCAGTAGCACGTATGACAGCTCTTATTGTATCTCCATCCTGTAAGGCGTCTGATAATTTCTTCAAAACTACAACACCAAAACCATCGCCTCTAGCATAGCCATTTGCTCTATGATCAAAACTCCAGCATCGGCTGTCAGGAGACATGAAACTCATATTTGACATGATTAGCATGAAATCCGGATGAAAGACTAGATTGCATCCACCAACGAGGGCCTGGGTTAGGTAAGCAGAAGGAATTGCAAATAGCTCTCTGCATCATACCATTTTTGATGTACCGTTCAGTAAGTCCTGACAAGCAATATGTAAAGCGCTCAAACTGCTAGAACAAGCAGAGTCTAGATTCATGCTAGGACCGCGCAAATTGAAAAACCAGCTGACGCGGTTTGCCAACATCGATCCGGACAGTCCCGTGGCCGCATACTTTGGGAGTTGTTCAGGGTCCTGCTGTAACATACTCTTGTAATCATCCGTAAAAGTTGCAGTGTAAACTGAAGTCTTACTTCCTGAGCACTTGTCGATAGTGAGACCCGCTGTACACTCTCAGTAACCGAATTCTAGGCTGCTCGAGACAAACTTACCATTTTCTAAAGCGTGATACGACGTCTCTAACATTATGCGCTGTTGCGGATCCATCGCAACAGCCTCAGCAGGCGTGACAGAGAAAAAGGGGGCATCAAATGCGCCTAGATCCTCCTTTAAGAAATGACCGCCTCGAAGGGGTAGCTATATTTCGTGAGCGGGCCATTCAACTTGGTACATTTTTGCTGCATGTTTGGACAAGAAGCTTCAAAAGTAGAAACACTTACGGTTCCAGTGCCTGAGTTCTCCTTATCATAAAATGCATCTATGTTGAATCTGTCTGAAGGAAATTCGGTCATAGCACACCGGCCTTCATGGAGCATGTCCCAGAAAGCCTCAGGAGATGTAGCTTCCTGTGGAAACTTCAGGGACATCCCAATCACCGCAATAGGCTCCACGGTGGCATGTTCTAAATTATGAGTGAAGCCATTCGCAGAAGGGCTTGGGAACCCATCATTCAGGTCTTCCAAAACTCCATCCGCATGGTGGACGCCGTTTTGAGATTTTCTAATCGCCATAGCGACAAATTATATGATATCCTCAGTTTCATCAAACCTTACATACTGCTCATGTGGTAAGAATCTGATGTTCTACGACGGATAGAAAGAATTCCAGATAGCTTGCTGAACTTGTCTTCGGAGACTCAAGACTGCTTCAGGCAAAAGATTGACGTGCTCGTGCTCGCCCGGAAAGTGGAGCACTGCAGATGGCAAGTGAACCTTTTAAGATTCTGACCCCTCGTTGTTGGGGGCCGTAGACTAAACCAGGAATGGATCATCCTGGAGATCTCTTCAGCCTGCCGGCAGACCCCTCCTACTGGGATTTATATTGCCTTCGTTCTATACTTATCGTTGGCAAGCTCTTTTCAAACCATCATCAAAACCAAACCTCTAGCGAACGAAAAGATGCGTTTCCTCTGTTTGCATGGGCTAGGGACCAATAGCGACGTACGTATTCGATTCCTTACCTATCCCAGATTATGAGATTGAAGTATTCTGACATATTTGTGTTCAATATCCAGGTACTCAAGGCACAGACTGGTACGTTTTCTCCGAGAACAAGAAGTACTCATACTGAAGTTTGCGGAACACAGCATCCCTGCGCTACCGTTTGGGCGAAGAGAAGCATGAGTACGACTTTGTGGATGGCTCGCTTCTCTGGCCACCAGCACGTGGGATCCAGGAGGTCTTTGGCGATCAGGTGGACTGTTACTCCTATTTCGACGGCGAAGACCCATCTGCATCGAGCATTCTTGAGGCAGTCACCGACCTGGCGAATTACGTCGCATCAAGTGGGCCTTTTGATGGAGTTATTGGGTTCTCACAAGGCGCGGTACTAGCCGCGACCCTTATCATCAGTGCGGAGTCGAAGGGGCCAGTACCTTTCAAATGCGCTATATTCTTGTGTGGAGGGCTGCCGTTTGATATGACTGCTCTCATCGAGGGGCAGGTCGTACAGTGCACTCGAAAGCCGGACATGAAAGATTTGACGCATCTCCCTGTGGTCAATTGCTGGGCCGACAACGACCAGGACTATCCCGGGATGGGGCCAGATCTCTCACAGCTGTGCTCGGCAACTGATAACCTGGAAGTGGTGCATAGCGCTGGGCATGGGGTGCCCTCAGAAGGAGAAGATCTAGAGAAACTGTCAGCAGCTGTCACTGCGATTGTAAACCGTGCCGAACGGCCGTGATCTACGGCCAGTGAGGGGTCCTGTCAGAAAGGGAGTCCTTGCAAGTATGACATGCAGCGCTTATTGGACGTCCGATACGTACGGAGTTTCCGTCCTATCATGCATGTTATTTCCCCAGCGTCCTTTTGTTTTGGTTGGCAGGCATATCGTGGGGAAGGGAAAGAGCGGATAGTCAAGTGGGGCTAGATCTATTTGGGTGTTTAAGGTGGGAAGGTGTGATTGTTGGATGTTGATCTTAGCCTCAATCACGAGTATCAGCTATTTACAGCAAAGTAGACTAAGGTATACCACACTTGTAGCATTTCTTAGTCTAACCAGAAAGTAGTACCTCGCTAAATGTGGCTGCACCTACTGGTGATTTCGGCTCTACCTTGGCTGAATACTTAAGCGAAATGGATATATCTTAAGGTAACTACCTACCTAGGTAGGTAGTAGCTTGAAACTAGTAGGCACATCGCTACCCCATATATTAAAGTCACCTGTCTGCTATCCGATGATTTACGGAGTATTCGCCCGGCATATACCATTTACGCTATCTTTCTTAGGGTATGCAACCTCCTTTGTAGATTTCTAAATTTATAGAACATGGAAGGAACAACAAGGTAAACTTCCCTTTTAAGCAGGAGTCTCAACCATGGCTCTGGCTTACCTAGTACCATGCACACGAGGTATACCTAGCGTCGTAACGTGAAATGCAGCAAATGCATGGCAAAGGATTTTAGGTATGGTAGTGGCTGCGAGATTAGCATATCTTACGTTACTATCCCCCTCCTGGTACAGAGGTCAATTGTCTCCACAACCAACTTACCCCTCGCCACCGTGAAACAACACTTCAAACTAGGAGAAGGAAGTACTCGGAATCATTCATTTTCAGAAGTATTATACAGGCTATCTATGCGAAGAAGAACCTTCGTGTCTCCATACTCAAATCTCCGTTCTCAAAGGGAAATATGGCTTCACCAACAACTAGTATAATGACGCCGCTTCATGCGCCTGTGGTGTCACCAAGAGCTGTCCCGCTGGTGGTAGTGTCAACTGTCTTTCAGATACTGGCTGTCTCTACCGTTATATTGCGTTTTCTATCGAAGCATTCAAATCGAGGGGTGGGAGTGGACGATTGGGTAAGCAGTCACCGAAACATAGCCATACATCTTTCCCTTTACCAGCGCATTGGACAATGATCACAGTACAATTGAGGAGCAATAGCTAATATCTGGATTCTGCAGTTTGCCTTGCTTGCACTAGTCTTTTCGTTCGGACTATACATTACAGGTATCTTGATCAGTAGCATTGGCTTCGCGGGGTTCCATATGAATGAACTCCTACCTGAGCAAATCGAAAGATTTCTTTTAGTATGTCCAGAGATCGAAATCACTCAAACTGAACGCGGACTTACATACGCGCAGATAGTCTACGTCGATAATATATTTTACGCCTTGACGTTGCCCACCATCAAAATTTCGATACTTTTCATGTATAGGCGCATCTTCCACCTCGTTAAAACCTTTCAATATGCGCTTTATACCGTTGGTGCAATTGTTCTGGGCTGGATGATTTCGGTTGTATTGACACAGATCTTTTCCTGCAACCCGGTGGATGGGTCTTGGAATCTTACGGCAATGGCGACTGCAAAATGTGAGTAGACACTTCTGGGGGTAGAATGTCTGCAGGTAGACCACCAGCGCTCTCGAGTTGAGACATACTTTCCGCCTGACCTGCTCTCGATTTATTTCCCAGAGATATATACGCACGCTAACATTCTGTTGCTTAGGCATAAACACAACTAAGTTCTATTATGGAAATGCCATCTCCAACCTCCTCACCGATGTGATTATTCTCGGTTTACCGATTCCCATGATATTGCGACTGAACATGACCGCTCACAAGAAGAGTGCTCTTGCTGGGGTTTTTCTACTTGGAAGCTTGTATGACGCTTGTGCCCCCTCATTATCAGGTATCCTAGTATTGACACTCTCCAGTGTTTGCATAAGCAGCATCATCCGTATCGTCAGTCTAAGCAAAATAAATGATGCAGACATCACTTGTAAGACATATACACCACTAGCTGCCGCTCGGTTTCTATTGCCTCTCACTAACACACCCCAGATACATTAGTCAACGTGGGCGTCTGGACATCTATCGAAACACCTCTATCCATAACGTGCGCTTGTTTGCCTACCCTCCCGGCCTACTTCAAAGCCTGGCAGCAGAAGATTGTCGGCAGTCGCGGCACAAAGATGGCTACCGGCGTCTCGGTTTTGCGGTCCCTACGACCCAGAAACGGTACCTCGGGACTTGCTACGAAGGACGATTACGAGAACCTCGATGGACGTGATACGATACATATGAGTCTGAAATATAATAAAGATGTAGATAGTCTCGAATCTGGCAAAAGTGGCGTCTATGTTTCGCAGGAATATACTGTCGAGCGGAGTGAGCATCGCTACCGTTAGGAAACATCATTAAATCCAGAGAAATTTATAAACTATGAATCACTCTATGAGACAATGTGATATACGTCGTGTTCAAATAAGTCAAAACCTTGAACTTCAGCAAGACTAGTCGTTCAGTTCAAAATATTCTTTTTATCACATCCCTAAATTCAGTAAAACCGAACATCTCATATACCCGTATGGAACTACTAGGCCCCTCCCTCAAAACTTATATTACAGCGTTAAAAAGCTATTGCATATTGGTATTTTCCTAGCGACGCACGAGAAGAATCTTAATTACTTTTTCAATATACTAATTACATCAGGTTCCTCTCATCCTTAGCAGCCTCCACAACCGCTCGCACCATCTCAGCCTGCTTTGTGATAAAAATACTATGACTCGTCTCATAATCCTCCGTCTTCAAAACCACACCCTCCTTCTTCACCTTCGCAAGCATTATATCCTGGTAAACCCTTGGCACCGAGTAATCCTGCTGGGTCAAAATATACGTCGCCGGGACAGTCCGCCACGCGCTCCCCTTAGTTTCCGTATGGAACATAGACAAGGGCGACCGCACCAAGTGAGGAAGCGCCTGGTCCACGATTTGCTGCTCCACGCCGTCGCCGAAAAACAACAGCTTCGGGTCGTGCGGAAAAGTCGAGCCATCTGCGCCATTGTCGACGAACTGCGGCCAGAACTGCGTCATCTGCGCTTCTTCCACTATGCTCCAGATGGTGGCTCCGGGTGGGAGAATGTATGCACACATGTAGAAGAGATGTATTACTCCCCCTCCTGACTTCTTCCCCTCGGCCTTGCGTTCCGCGAGGCTGAGGCCTGAGATGGCATCGGTGCCGACGGCGCCACCGTAGGAGTGCATGACCATGAGTACGCGCTCGCCCGCTTCGACGAGGCTTTCCACGACTTCTCGGACAGCGGCGACGTCTTCTGGGAAGGAAGCGTCTGGGGGAGATTTGCCGCTGGATGAAGGGAGGCGTGGTGTGAGGACTTTGAAGCCTTGTGCTTTCAAGGCGTCGGTATAACTCTGGTAGTTTGGCGGGGTATGCCAGGCGCCGTGGACTAGAACTATGGTGGGTAGAGAAGCAGCCATTGCAAGCTTGATATGTGTGCAGGAGGGATAGGTGACAATAGTGAGGTTACAAGGGTCTTAGAAAGTCGATACTAGACTATGTTTAATCTGCGTGAATGGCAATTGGTTACGAGTGAAGAAAGTCGAAGTCTTCAAGTCTTAAAGTCTTGAAGTCTTGAAGTCTCGAATTAAATTTACATAGGTAAATTCCATGCCGCTGATCACATGCTGGTCCTTGCAGTAGTTTACAGCGGAAGATGGCGTACCTACTCCGTACATGCGATGCCTACCTACCTACATGCAGTACCTTACAGGCCAGTACTGTACTCCCCCTCCCCCTCCCCCTTAATAAAGGTTATCGATCCTAACCGCCACCGCCAAGAAAGGGGGGAATCCTCGTGGAAACTACTATCTAATAAAATCTCGCCATATATACTTTATAAACTTGTTTCACAGGCACCTTCAAGGGAAGGTCATGTACAGTAGTCTATAGAATCCTGCGGTTTATAAATATGCGATTTAGACTTCATTTCGTAAATGGAGGAAGAGCTTTCCCACGTGTTATGGCGAGCCGACCCCTCTATCTAAGTCTATCTAAGATCTGCGGTACGGCCTATTACTTAGTAGTACCGCTAAACAGACTTCCTCATTAAGCCAAGTGGAGAGCTGACAGCTACTAGTGTACACCCCATTTATCGTGCGGGAAGTGGGGCACCGAGGCTAACCTCACTTCTTTAAATAGAAAACTATACTACGGATAGTAAGTACACTTATCACCTTATCGCGGCTCGTGATAAATATCTACTTTATCAATTTGACCATTCCAGCGAGAATCCCCATGATCAACGCAGCTTCCTATGTGTTTGAGTTTTGAAAGAGTTTCGGATTTAGCCCCCTAAGATCTTTACTTCTTGCGTACTTATTGTGCCCGCATACAGATTGCCAAGTCACCGCATTAGGAAAGTGGCGTGGTGTATATGCCTACTACCTACCTTACCTAGTAAACACATGGTAGATCGCTTTCCCTATCTAACAGGTATTTGTCCGTATTATCTGCCAACAATAATAATAATCTTCTGAGTATTGTTATGACTGTACAAAACTAAGACTATGCTCCTTTCGATCCTTCTTTCTCGCCTTTCCGCCCAATCACCGTCAAGCGAGAGAAAGCGAACATCGCGCCCCCCTTTGACTCGCTTGCAGCTTCTGGGACCAACCTGGTTATCTCCTTTGCCAGCTCACTTCCATTCCCTGCGCTGCGCTGGGCAATCATGTCATAGATGAGCAGGTTGCACTCGTGCATAGCAAATTCCTGATCTGAGGATTAAATTTGTAATTAGTATACGTATTAACAGGTAAGTTGGGAGTTCGAATCTTCCTATGAAGTATATCGCGAATATGCAGCAATTGCGCCACTTACGCGGCTTGGCATCAACGCGATGTGCCTCCACCTGCATCAGGCCCTGGTCTGTCATCAAGCCCGGCAATTGACTCGGCCACTGTGGGACAAGACGTGGATCCTGAGCCGCGGTCAAACTGAAGAGCCGTTGCAGGGCTGTTTCAGTGTTTGAGGCATCGGTTTTCCTGATGCGCATTGAAGGTACGTCTGGCTCGGCCCACTGAAGCCAACCTCCAGGTTCTGTAACATAGCATATCATAGTCAGTTTCGCATCCTCATATAAACAAGCTTAAGCCACAGACGGGAGGATGTCGTTACTTAGCATTTTAAGAAGGTTGCGCAGAATAGGTACTGGGTCTCCTTTCACCACGAATACCAAGAGCTTCAAGTGTACAACGTCATATTGCTCAATCAGCTCTTCTGGCACCTCGTCGAATACGTTCCATTGCCGAGTTTTCACATTGGCTGGTAGCCACTCTTTGGGCGGTGCTTGGGAAATGTCCACGTCGAAACCGTCTAGTTGAGAGCTTTCTGGGAGTTGTTTCGAAAGGTCTGTAAGCCAAATACTACATATGATATTGGCAAGACTCTACAAGAGACGGCAGAGGATCAACTCACCCTGTACCAGTGCCAATATCAGCTACCTTCAGGTTCTCTTGAGATTTATCAATCTTAATGCTAGGGTGCAGCAGATATCCGAATATCTGAGTCCACAAGTAATGCTGTAGGTTGAGTCTGTAGGATCGGACATCAGCAGCTGTGGGTCTTGAAAGAAAGAGGACTCTGCAACCCTACCTCGTGCAGTCAATATAGTCACGGCTAAGGAGGTAGCTCCCATCTTCTGCTTTAGGAGCCATAATATGGTGTTTCTATTTCGGATAGCTTAGGATTGTAAAGGTTCTCGCATGCATATGAGAAATGAAGCCAAAGTTGTATGTACTCATAAGCTTGTCCACGGGAAAGTACACCATTGCAAGGTCCCGCTGCGGTGAGGCTATGGAGGGGTCAAGCAGCAGGGGATAGCCCAGAACAGTTAGGACTATGGGGTGTGCTAGAGTATAGTGGGGAATGTCCCTGCAGTGAGATTTATGTGGGGACTTGTACCTCTATCGGAGACCCACTTAGCTTATCAGCGATAGTCGTACTCTCTACCAGTAGATTAATAATACGAGTGCTTTAGATAGAAGCTATCCTCGGGGATTCTAGCTTCTTCAAGTAAGCGGCAAGTAAGCGATTTGAGCTTCAGTGTACCGGTATCTAGGAATATTCCCACACGGTCCAGAATATCAACTTATTATAGTAATTATAGTATACTTTCGCGCTAGAGTGAGAATATCGCCGGGTATATGAAATAGTTGACAATGGAGTGTATATTATATTAAGTGATAGAAGAAGTAATTCCCCGCTAAATGCCCGGAGTTGTCCCTTGCTATTTCGGTATAATTAAAGAAGGCAACACACGAAAGACATAGGGTCTGGAATGATCTGAAATAAGTCAGAATGTGAACCTAATGTCAACTAATCTAACCGAAACAACTTTTGATGCAAAAAGCTCTGATTCACATAGTAGTATCAAGTTGCGGCTGGATTCAAATCTACTAACATGCCCTCGAGTAGGGACTAATAACCATATTGTACTCAAGCACCCTGATTTACATGGTAGAGGTCTGGTGTATCTAAGGTGGATAATATAATGAATGTAACAGAATGTTGCGATTAGCTAGAGTATACATCATACGTTATGAGATGAAAAATCCCAACTCTACTATCAATATCTGCTATGAAGGCCAAAGGACATCCTCGAATACCCACAGTCCAAGTTCCCACTCGAAACTATTGATAGTGAGCCCATCGCCAAATCCATTTCCCACTCCAACGGCGAAAACATCGAGACGGAGACAAGAGCAGCTAGTCTGCTCAACTCAATAGGCATATCGAGGTTAAAATCCCCACCCAGATTTCCGAAGATAGCCTCTCCTTTGTTAACAGATGCCATTCGAACACAGCACGCAAAGGAGGCTCGCGAAGAAAACATGTCACAGCGAAGCTATGGTGGGGGTGGTGAAATTATCACGCTTCTATGTTATTCGATACCAGATATCAATTGCTTCGAGACATGAACATTCCCCTTAAATTCATTTATGGACATGAGCGAACGAGAACATTGACTGAATTATATTTTGACAACAACTCGTTTTCAGAGAAATCTTTAGATGATGTAACGGGAGATGTAAGCAAGATCTTAATGCTTGCAACGCTGATTCCTTCTAGCTAGCCAGGCCTTTGTTTTCGTAATCCCGCACGAATGAGACCACCTAATCAGCTAATCAGCGTCCTTTTCTTCACTTCTACTAGGTTGGTAAAACCTCGCCGTATTTACTCGTTTATATAGGCATAGGAAAACCTTTACATCTGCCATAGCATGCAAATTCGGCTTCTTATTCACTTTTGCTTACATGCCGCACTATAAAAGTGAAAGCAATAGATGTCAACTGACTTGATCGATAAGACCCTTCAGAATTGGAGGAGAAGCACGCGATGAAGACCTTGTGAAGAAGTAACTAAAGCTAAGGCATTCCTTATATCACCGAAAAGCATTGGATGTCTCGTCTGCGAATCGTTCAGACTATTGTATTGTCTGTAAAAGGCGTCCAAAGAGAACTGAATGAATGAATGAATGAATGAATGATGATTTTGAAAGTATATAGTCTTTGACAGCAACCGACTCTGTAATAGAGACGGGGAAAAGATCTGAAAGGCTTGAGCGGCCAAGAACTCTCCAGCAATATGCTTTTGAGAAATGGGGCACAGTTACGCGAGTTCAACTTCACTCCCGATCATACAACAACGCTATTAAGACCCCCTAGCTACTTCCTTGCTGATGAACTCCTTGTCTTCCTACTTGTCTTTATACAATAGTAAAGGCCACCCCCATACCTCCAGAGTCTAGTCAGAGCACAGCGCGCTAGCAGATTCATTGAACCATATAGTAGTACATATAAGGTCATAGTCTTTAAAAAAAACATTAAAGAATGGCAAACTTAACGGCAAACTTCAAAAATGGTTTGCGAAGAGGCAAAGAATCAAATTTTCATATTTCTTTGAATCACTAATAAAGACATATTGAAACTCGGGTCGAGGATTTAATTGCATCGAGAAAGAGCTAGCAGGAAAAACGATAGAACGAACGAATGAACGAAGGGAGTCCTTGACGAAAAACAGATTGCTGATAGCAATTCATAGGATATATAGACCGGGCTACAAGAACCATATATTACAAATTCAATAGACTTGGTACGACTCACGAGTTATTTCAGATGGAGATTGATTAGGGGGTAGGTTTTGAAATCAGGGCTGCTTGCCATCTTTTTCACTGTTTAGAGCCCGGACTATAGCAAGTTCTATACTTGCCGAGTTGCGCACTTAAATATACCTTCGTCGATGAAAAAACACCCGCATAGTTCTCTAAACGTGTGGATTCACCGAGCAACACAATCTTCCGCTTGGCCTATAAAAGGCAGCGGTAGCCAGAAGAAAGGAAAGCTGAAGATAAGTCTTCGAAAGTGACGATGAGCCGTTATGCGCTCGGTCTGTCTGCCCTAGACTCAACAGAATTCATATTCTGTACGCAAGTCCAAAGCCCGACAAGCCTAAGTACACCATAAATATATAGAAGTAAACAGAGCTGACGATTCTCTAAAATCGCCGAATGAAAACATTCCTTAACACTATACAAACTTCTGACAGCAATGCAACACTGGCTAAACAAAAAACCAGTTGAGTGTAAGAGTGAGGATCTCAATATGACGCAGGTAAATCCCATTTCCCCACGGAACCGCAATATAGAAGAAACGATATACTTACAACCGTCCCAAGAGCCCAGGCGCTCCGTCTGTTGCCTTACCGCCGTCGCTGAAATAAAGCGGTTGTACTTTCAAGTCCCGCCTCAGTCTCTCCTTAAATACATCCCAACCTCGCCTGATGCCGAAAACTCAACTCTAAATGCGAATATTCACTAACGCATATATTACTGCCCGGCGACTGAATGAACAAATTAACAACCGATGAAAAGTAATAGATGCTGCTAGAAACGCCAACTAGAGCACAATGTTCAAGGATATTTATGGCCAACCCAAGCAGAGAATAATGTCCAAGAGTCTGGTCTTGCGATAGTGAAAGTGCAAGTACAAGTTCGTGGGTCTTGGACGAGATGAATTGTAGATAGATGACTAGTGTATGAGGTCACAAGAAGTTTATATTACCGTATAGAAGACGAAAAAGCGAGGGCGGTAGCGGGAACGCGGCCTTTTATCCGCACACCACACTCTTTAAACATTATTCTTTTCTCCTTCAAACCCTCAAAGCACCTAACACCCTCCCCCCTACTGACATCGTCACTCGACCCCGGCATAGCCATATACCTTACAGTCCAGATATACTTGATACTATTCCGAGACTCCGAGCAATCCAGAAATCCGGGATAAAGAGGATCAATTCACCGGACTCTTGAAGTAAATTAGGGTGGCTATTACTAGAATAGGGTTATATAAGCTAACCTTGTATCCAGCCCTAAAACTATCCTACAACCTCGAAAGGGTCCGCCGTCCCGAAGACTAAAGAAGGGTACTACCGAAGACGGGCGCTACGCTTCTTCAATGAGTGTAAGAGTAGGTGGGAATCGAGATTCGAAGCTTTAGCAATAAGTCAGAGAACCAACAAAACGAACGAACCAATGAACGAACCAACGAACGAACGAATAAGAGAATTGACAAAATAAATTCCATTGACAACAAAATACTATTGCTCTTCAATCAATATGCAGAGGTGAAGTAAACTAGACGTGAATTCCCACGTCAAGCTTTCCTTCTCCTTGCCATCATCCCCATCCCAGATCTAAGCCACCCACCACATCAACGCTGATGGCCTTTGGCGCCGACCTTCTTAGCCATATGTATGGTCACCTTGATTGTTAGTTGATTTGCTTTATAGCAACGAGATGCTCGGCGTAACGTGATATGGACATTTGTCGATATACTCCGCCAGCTCGATAAAATAGAAAGTGCTTGACTATAGGAATTCGTTCTCTAGAGCAATGGCTCTATTAGCGTTCAATTGAAACTCCCATCGGGCGCTTAAATTCTTCAATCGTAAGAGTGCGGCGGACGTTGGCGCCCTCCCAGCTCCGAAGATGTGACTGGATGCTATCCATGAACTCATGTTACTAAGATGAGATCTCCACTGGTTCGTTTATTGTACCCGACAAGGTCTCCGCGAAATAATTGGAAATGGAAAGGAACCAATGAACCAAGGAACAACGTACCTTTCAATCTGGCACTTGCCGATTAAGGATAATTTGCATCGTTCAATTACATTCACAAGACTCGCGTAGCAGATTTGGGTTCAGTTTGTCATTGATTCGATCACAACATAAAGTCGTGTATCACTCATCATAGACCAGCCTTCGCAATCCCATCCCCCCCCTACCATTCCCAAACACTCCCACCAACCAAGCCAAGGATGCATGCATGCATTAAGAGTACAAACAACGCTCCCGGAATTTTGCGTACCACAAAAATGCAATTAGTTATGCCATGCCCGCGATGCTGCAAAAGAACAAGCAAAGAAGGTGATGTTACATGGTTTTTGGGACTGGTGCACTAGGCATCGTCTCCACGGCGCCCTCCTCGAGGACCACCTCTGCCGCCTCGTCCACCACGGAATTCACCTCGGTGTCCTCCACGGCCGCCTCTATCACCTCCCCGTCCGCCGCCACGGGATGGATTTCCTCGGGAGTGGCCGCCGCGTCCGCCGCGGTTGCGTTGGACTTCATGGAAGCCGTCGTCCTTGGCTGCGACTGGGGTGATTGTCTATTGAAAATTCCATTAGTTGTGTTGAAAATGATTGCGGGATGTAGTCTTACCTCGGATGGGCTGTCTGGCTGCTCGTCGGCCCAGCTCTGCACATTGGATGGTGCGGCAGGGGTAGCAGTGATGCCAGTATCGGTCTCAGCAGCATCGCGGGGAACCTCAACCCATTCCTGAGATTGAGACAGGTCGTTTGTGTTGTCCCAGTTTGACTCAGCAGCCGCATTAGCAGCTCCGTCGCCGAAGCCAGAGTTTTGCGGGACGCCTTGGATTTCATGTGATTCTTGTGTACCATTTTCTAAGCTTGTGACAGCGGGGGAGTCAAGCTCGGTGAGGCCGGCATTGGCAATGGTGGGGTCGCTCTGAACTGGGTAGTCCTTCGTCTCGACAGCGGGAGCCTCCTCGGCCTCAATAGCAGTTTGGGGTGAGGGTGGGAGTGAAATGTAGGCGTTCTTGATGTCGGCATCTGCAAACTAGGTTAGTTAATGCTACAGGCGCTGGAATGGACATGGAACCTACAAGTGACCGGCAAGATGTCACCCTCTTGACTTGCGACATTTTCAGTAGAGCCTTGGATGATCTTCGAAATGAAGCTAACCGCAGTGAGGTCTCCAGTGTAAACCTTTACCAGCAGGGACTCTAGGGCAATATTCTCCGGTGCGTCTTGGTGCTCCTCGGTAGTTCTTCGAACAGCAGCCAATTTCAGGAATTGTGAAAGTGCCAGAAGTCCGTCCTCATGCTCCTGCTTGGCGCTTGCCACGGCCTCTGCCTTCGCTGCAGCAACTGCCTCCTCCAACTCCTTGACTGAACGTTCGGTGAAGGTTTTCTCGAATTGCGCCTTCTCAGTTTGAGCCGCAGTCTTGTATTCCTGGTCGAACTTCTTGTACTGCTCAATCTGCTCCTTCAATTGTGTGCGAGATGCCTCGAGGGAAGGCTTCTTCAGTAGTTGGGCCTTCTGGTCGGCATTGATCTTGCGTTCGGAGACCAATTGCTCCAGTGTCTTGTCGGGGTTCTCGGCGACTATGCCATCTACCTTGGAGGCATTGGTCTGCGAGGCAAATAGTTAGTATATTTGTACAGTGCAGCCAGAGTTGCAGATCAGCCTACAATCTTCTTGGTTAAGCCACGGATGTTCCTGAACTTAGGTTAGCTGCCAATTGTCAAAACAAAGTATACCACCTGGCCTGATGCATCAGGGGATTCATGTTGAGAGCATACTTTTCCATCTCCTTAATGTATGGGCTTTCGTATGCGCCATCTCCGTTGCTGCTCTCAGCAGGGTGGTTTGACGCAGGGACGGAGGGAGATTGGGCAGCTTCGGCGGGCGCGCTCTTGGCCTTCTTCTTCTTTGCTGACTTGGATTCCGACTTGACTGGTGGGTTTTGGGTTATAGAGGCAGCCATTGTGAGGAAATGAAGGTTGAACTGGGCGTGAAGATGATCTCTGGTAGAGTGAGGAAGGGCTTTGTACAATCGCTTTTGAAGTGTTGGGGCTGTGGGTGGGTGAAGATTTTTAGGCGGTGGCAGATGGTAAATATAGAAATAGCAAGCTATTGGGTGAATTTCAACAATCTGTAAGAGAGAAAGGGTTATTCGTAGGTTTCGTAGGTTTCGTAAGTTGGTATCAATCGTTAAAGGTGAGGCTCGCGCTTCAAGAAAAGAGCTTGACCTTGTCGCTTTAAGCGAACCCGAACATCAAGGAAGCAGAAGGAAGCACCGCGGAGAGAAATCAATCCGACATTGAATGGTCAAGGGAAGCTTTTACGGTAAATATCTTTTTTTATAGTCTCAAATGAAGTGGCAGAACTGGGTTTAGCATATTTTTACTTCTTTATTATTGCAAGCCGACTCTTGACTTCCTCCGTGACGCTTCCACTATTAGGCCAACCCCTGTCAGATCGTCCTCAGGTACTTTACCCCAGGTTGTTCTGCAGCCTTGCCATATTTGCCTCCTTCACCTCTATCACGAGGATTGCCGTATTGCTCTTGACCGTATGACTTCAAAATGCGCATCGAAGGCGCGGAGCAGTCTTCTTCATTGTTGTTCGACCACTGGCGGTGTTTGCTTGTTTACAACCTCGTCCACGTATTCGCTCGTGGTTGTCAACCCTTGAACTTCGATAAGGAAAGCTACGACAGAGCCCAGTCAGCATGGGCCAAAGAAACCGCACTAGGAGTACACACCTCGGTGACCTTCTTGACGCTTTTGGCACTGATGCCCCGTTCCCCAGCCTGTTTCGCGTTGATGCTGGCCTCTTTCATCAACCTGTGAGAATCTGTCAGCACCATCTTTGCAGAAATGCCCCTGGGATATATGGATTCGGCATCAGAGCAGGAAGCATCGCGTACGTTTGTAGGAAGAGAGCGTAATCAAGGAAGATCTAGAAATCATCAGCAGGCTGTTCTGTCAAGACGCGTCAACACTGCTTACCAGAACATCGACATTCTTGGTGACATTGCGTTTGGAGTGTGCCTTGACAATCTTCTTGACCGTCGCACGAGGATATAACTTTTGACCAGCTGCCATGACGAGGGTGTGTTTCTGTATTGAGTTATGTTGCTGTATATGAGCTTGACTTGATTTGAGATGCATTTGAGATGCATGTTTTGATTCCGCTCAGCTTCAGCCTTGTGATAACAGGGGTGTTCGGGAAGGCAGCCTATCAAGACCGCTGCTACCCGTCCCAAACGCCAATTGAGCGGCCTAAGAACAGACATTACACGCCAGATGTGGACGTTGCTCTCGTCTCCTGCCAATTCAGTTCTATATCACGCACTAATAGTCGGTCTATTACTCATGTTGAAGAGACCTAGCCTGGTCTCTGCCACAAGACTTAATTTATTGGTCTCTCCCCCAATCCGAGTTGCCCGCCTTCATTTGTGTTCTTCTCAAACTCGTCCGGTCAATACCCCACGAAGACAGCCTCGATTGCAATCAAACCCTCGGTTCTTTGCTATTAGAGGCAAACAAAGTCCAATCAGAACACCAAGTGTACGGGAACTTGCCACCATGGCTCCCTCTGAAACCCTGGACCGGGATATACTGCCAGATACCGTCAAGGCTGTCAACTATGACCTCTCCATCTACGATATCGAACTAGGTGGCGCTTTCAGCTATCAAGGATCTGTTCACATCCTCTCGAAGATCAACAAGGGCACCAAGGAGATTGTCTTGAACTCTCATCAGCTCAAGATCCATAGTGCCGAGGTTTCCGTAGACCAGAAGTTGTTCAAAGCCAGTGACATCTCGTACGATGCTCCCAGACAACGTGCAACTCTTTCCTTCACAGACGAGTTGCCCGTTTCTGAGAAGGCTACTCTTGTCATCAAGTTCCAAGGAACTATCAACAATGACATGGCCGGATTCTATCGATCGAAGTACAAGCCAGTCGTTCCGCCGGCGGCATCTGTACCAAAGGACGGCGAAGATCACGTTATGTTCTCAACCCAATTCGAGAGTTGTGATGCACGCAGAGCATTCCCGTGCTTTGACGAGCCTAACTTGAAGGCCACCTTTGATTTCCAAATTGAACTTCCTGAAGACCAAGTTGCATTAAGCAATATGCCAGAAAAGGAGACCAAGAAGGCCAAGGACGGCTACAAAATTATTTCGTTTGACAGAACACCGATCATGAGCACCTACCTACTGACATGGGCCATGGGTGACTTTGAGTACGTTGAAGCATTCACGGAGCGCAAATACGAGGGCAAGAATATTCCAGTCCGTGTTTACACCACTAGAGGATTGAAGAGCCAGGCCCAATATGCTCTCGATCATGCCCCCAAGATCATCGATTACTTTTCAGAGATTTTTGACATTGATTATCCACTTCCAAAATCGGATCTGCTCGCAGTTCATGAATTTGTAAGTCCTCACGTGCTCATCAACTATGAGCTGTTCATCCCTGTTAACTCATATTTTAGTCTCACGGTGCAATGGGTTTGTCAATTCTCTTAATTCATATCTCTTCCTTCCAAAAGCGGAATTTTCTGCTCTCTTCGATTATCAAACTTATGTGGACATCACTGACGCTAGTTCAGAGGGCTGGGGTCTTGTAACATATAGAACAACAGCTGTGCTGTTTGACGAGAAGACATCAGATGCTCGATTCAAGAACAGAATCGCATACGTCGTTGCCCACGAATTGGCCCACCAATGGTTTGGTGATCTCGTCACCATGGATTGGTGGAGTGAACTCTGGCTCAACGAGGGCTTTGCTACTTGGGTTGGATGGCTCGCAACAGATCACCTTCACCCGGAATGGAACGTCTGGCCTCAATTCGTGTCCGAGGGCATGCAATCTGCGTTCACATTGGACTCCCTTCGCAGCTCTCATGCTATTGAAGTCCCAGTCAAAGATGCTTTAGATGTCGATCAAATCTTCGATGCCATCAGCTACCTCAAAGGCAGCTCTACTATCCGCATGCTGGCTACACATCTCGGGCAAGAAACTTTCCTAAAAGGTGTTTCCAACTACCTCAAGGCTCATGCATATGGGAATGCCACTACGGCGGATCTCTGGTCAGCATTGAGCCAGGCTTCAGGCCAAGATGTGAACACTTTGATTGATCCTTGGATCCGCGAAATCGGATTCCCAGTTGTTACAATTGCAGAAGAGCCAGGCCAAATCGGTGTCAGGCAGTCTCGCTACTTGTCTACAGGTGATGTCAAGTCAGAAGATGATTCTACTACTTGGTGGGTGCCTCTTGGATTTGAAGGCAAGGTTGGCACCAAGGGAGCAGCCTCCATTGGCCTTACCAAGAAAGAGGACTTTATTAGAGATGTCGATGATGAATTCTATAAGATCAACAAGGATAATGCTGGCTTCTATAGAACCAACTATCCTCCTGCAAGATTGGCAAAGCTGGGTACCCAGATTGACCGTCTTAGTGACTCCGACAAGATCGGTAAGTCTCCCTTCCGGATTTGCTTCTTCGATAGCTGTTGATAAATTAGGTCTAATCGGTGACGCTGGCGCATTGGCTCTGTCCGGAGAGGCTGCTACTCCTGGACTGCTTGCATTCGTAGAAGGATTTCAGTCCGAGACGAATTATTTGGTGTGGTCACAAATTCTAGGTTCACTCGGAACTGTCAAATCAATATTCTCAGAGGATACTGCAGTCTCCGAAGGCTTGAAGAAGTTCACACTTAAGCTGATCACTCCTGCTGTTGAGAAGATCGGCTGGGAGACATCACCAAACGATGACTTCCTTACGACCCAGCTCCGCTCGCTTCTCCTTCTAACGGCAGGTCTGAACGGCCATGAACAGTCAGTCTTCATCCCCGCACAAACAACATATCTAACATACCACAGGGTCACTAATGAAGCAAAACGCCGTTTCCAACTCTACACATCCGGCACCGATAAATCTGCCATCCACCCCAATCTCCGCAGCACCATCTTCGGCATCGCCATGCGCCATGGTGACACGGCCGAGTACGAAGCCCTCAAGAAAGAATGGCACACCACGCCCTCAGTCGACGGCAAAGAAATCGCCCTTCGCGCCATGGGCCGTCTCCAAAATCTCGATCTCCTCCCTCAGTACCACAACTTCATCTTCACCGAAGTCGCAACACAGGACGTGCATACCGGCTCCATGGCTCTGGCTGCGAACCCCAAAACCCGAAGCCTGAATTGGAAATATATCCAGGACAACTTTGGGAGTATCCATGCGCGCTTGAGCAAGAACATGGTGGTTCTGGATCGGTTCTTGAAGTTGTCGTTGCAGAAGTTTAATGAGAGGGAGAAGGAGCTGGAGATTAAGAGGTTCTTTGAGGGTAAGGATAATAGGGGGTATGATCGGACGCTTGGCGTGGTTAGTGATACGATACTGGGTAGGGCGGCGTATAAAGAGAGGGATGCGAGTGTTATCTTGGAGTGGTTGAAGACGCATGGGTATGCGTGAGGTGGGCGAAAAGGGTAGATGTATGGGTGATGTCGTGGCCGTGAAGGATTATGTTGGCTGGGTGAACATACGAATTATGTAAACTTACAAACTCAAATCTAACGGCTATCAATCCACCTCGAAATATCTCATCATTCCTCTGCGTATAAAGTCCCCCATCTTTACAACTTACCTCTAATCTCCCCTCGCTGTCCCAACTTCGTCCCTCGCATTCTTCTTCCAGTGATTCGCACACCGACGCCTATAAAGTTCCATCATCCCTCGACACCCACTTTCCTTTTCAACGCATTTATAACAGCCCTGGAAACATCTAATCGGGGGAAAGTCAACGAACCAGCTTGCCCAACAATACATCGATTCGACACTCTATACCCCGTTTGAAATTCATTCGTTCCGAATCCACCTGATGCGAATTGCCGAATTACTACATGAAAGAACCAAGGAATGAAAGAACGAATGAGTAAACAAATCATTAACAGCAGCAAGATTCTTGACAACGAATAATCTATTCACGGATTGATTTACGGATCCATATATTCCCAGTCAATGTTCCGCGTTTACACTGCTGGAATCGACTTAAATTGCTTGCTTCTATAGAGACTGCGTCCTCGACAACATCAATAGTAATACTGTCTTGCGTTCCTTCCTTCCATCATTTGCAACGGCAATCCCGAATCTTCCGAGTTGTCACTATTATTAAGGAATCCTGCTATTAGCGGTGACTTTTATAAAGGCTGGAGCCGAGTTCGAGCTTCTTTTAATTTGATCAGATTCGCAGTGAAGGATCCGTGTCCATTGTCCAATTCTTCACTGATGCGGAGCGATACTTTATCAGGTCGATTTTTCCTTGGTATAGATATATAGAGAATTTCACGCTTTGACAGCGCAGCAGCGCTTTTTAGTCCATGTGCTATTTGTATCTACTATGCCTTTTAAAACTTACTAGCGTGCTCTAGCTGTACTCTCACACGGGCAGTAATCGGCTTGAGCATTTCCAAGTCTTGCCTAGATCGCCACAGCCAGGGGGCCAGCGGAGCATCAGTTGTAATTTGATAGCCAAATATGCTTTCACTCTTGAGAGGATGGCAGGCAGGCTTGTCTGTCACTGGTCCGGAACATACTCACTCATAACCACAGCACAGCAAAAACATATTTCTTTCAAAACGTCCAGGGGTCTCAATTAATTTATCCCGCCAACATGACTAATTATAGCTGTTCATTCCAACCATAAACCCAATCAGACCTCCCACATAAAATTAACAGCAATCACCACGTCGCAGGCCCAAACGTCCCACTCTCCGGCACCTGCTTCCACGGCGTTCCCAGCCCATCAGCCGTCGTCGAACTAACATTATTGCCCCACCAACTGAGGGAGGCGCCGGGGAAGATGACGGTGAAGAAGAGTACAATGGCACAGACGGCGACGCCGGAGTCTAGACTTGCGGAGAGCACGTAGTTGTATTTAGCCCCTGGGATGGTTGATTAGTGTCTGATCATGATATATATACGGGTTATAGGGGGGAGGGGGAGGGACTAACACCAGTGCTTGTACCGGGATTTGATGATCTTGTTGAAGATAAAACTGACTGCGAATGCGGTCGTGTAATTGATGCCAGTCTAGGCAGGCCGTGTATCAGCATGACTCGATTAATTGGGTTAAAGAGGGGGGAGAACACTTACAGCAGGAGGCAGATTTCCAGTTCCGGCAAAAAAGAGCGGCCAGTGGATAGCGTTGAGGAATCGGTTGTGGGGGTATTTTTTCTTCACCAGAAATGTGACGACTGGAAGCAGAGCGCCGATCCAGAAAAGATGCAAGAGGCCAGAGTATTGTTTACCGACGCTGTAAAGACGTTTTGGCCCAATGGCTGAAGCAAGCGCGTTAGCTTTTTCGTTTTGGAGGTCATTGAGCGGGGTTGATCTTACCTCCCCAGATTATTGAGCTGGTGAAGTTGACGCGACCTTGAGGGCAGGTGTAACCGTTCGGCTGGTCGATGTCGCAGATACCATCGATGTGACCCAACATCCAAAGGAGAACACCATCTATAGTTCATCAGATGAGTCGCTTCTGGTGTGGATTTGGGAGGGAGGGAACATACTTTGTGTCAAACTTCCTAGTATGCACGCGACCAATTGAGCACTAAAAAGCGTTCGACGAGGGATCTTCATATATAAACCCAGCTGCGGAAAACAGTCAGTTATGTCCTTAGAATTGGGGATTCGCCCATACCTTCATATCGGACGAGTAGTTCATTGCTTGGCTGAGACCGGTATAGGCATAGAACTAAGTACTCGAATGTCAGCAGCGCGTTATAAGTAAAAGGACAACATGGCGACAAACCTTGAAGATAAGCATGACAATAGGCTTGCCAGGAATGAGGTAGCCCGACATGATTTCGCCCAGCACGGTGAGGACATTGCTGTTCAGATTGGCGACGGCAAAGACAGTGCCAACAGGAACAACATATAGAGCAGCCATTGCAAATGCGAGGAATACACCCCAGAATGGCATGCCTGTATCCCAGACATATTGCGTCATGATAGACATGGCAACTATGAACGCCTAAAGGTAGTATTAGTGCTCTGTTGAGCATTTGCCTCACGGAATAGAATACATACTGTCATCCCAGCATACCACCACCAAGCCACATCCTTATATCTCATAATAAGTCGAGCATGGATATCCTTCTCAGCCTTGCCTATGAAAGCGTTCTTGATATCTGTCCAATGGTACAGGTAAACGTGTACAGGAAGGCATGTCATGACGGCGAAAGAGATCCCATAGCCTAGAGCAAATGTAGTAGGCATGTAGATTGAGCTGTAGTTTTCGTACGCCTCTGCATTGAAATTTCCATGCGCATCGACAATCTTTGATACATTGTATACGCTAGCCGTATTGTCGTAGCTATCCGAGCCCGAAAGTGGTAAATATGCCGAGTACCTATGCAGCATATTAGATTCTGAAAATGGGTGTCAAGGGTGAAGGTACATACCATGTATTTGTGTAGTAGAGAATAGGAGTCACTAAAGCAAAGAAAACTGCCCATCCTGCAAAAACATTGGCTTGCGCCCAGAACGGCACCACAAGAGGGGAGCCATTATAGGCGATCTGACTCCAATCAAAAGTGACGGGCATAAGACCGAGGCCAGTAGACATGCCGAATAGGTTATTGACGACAATGTTCTCTGCAGAGCTGGATGAGTAAGGACTATATGTCAACTGGTGCAGGAGAACCTACTCGGAGCTGCCCAGCAGATGAATGCAAAAGTACTCAATGCAGTAAATATAAATGCTGGGAACCAATACCAGACGAAGCTGCCAATGAATACATAGAGGAAAAAGCGATATCTGGTGATTTTCCAGCCATCTGCCTCTGTGTTGACGCGACTATGAAGAGTTTCGAACAGGGCGGCGTTAGCAAGTGTTGCCGGCCAGATCTACATGGAACATTAGTATTCCGCTCTTTCAAGGCTGGGAAAGTTCTTCTCAATGATCCAAGCCGACGACTCTTACCATTTGAGGTGGCTCTACAATAAATTTATATGCCAATCCAGCCAGACCAAGACCAAAAAGTTGCATAGTCAGTCCCAGAAGTAGCTGATATCCAACTGTCGTCTCGATTCCATAAAAGACCTTCTGCGCTTGGATTATATCTGTAGCCTGTTCCAAATCAGCACCATGTATACGAAAAGAGCACCATACAGGGTGCATACCCAATTCGCGCCAAAACTCAGGTTAGACATGATTGTAATAAGCGCGTGTTCTTTTATATTGAAGTGGTGATCTGGGTTGAGAACAAAATTCCAGCGGAAAATCCGAAAAGTCTTGACCGGCAGTGCATGTGCAAGGAAACAGCCAAGCGGAAAGCTGAGCAATTGGGCGACCAAGGACGTGATGGTTACACTGGGATATCTCATTGAGAAGAACTGATTGATACCAGAGCCAATCTGTATCTCTGTTAGCTCAGCTCACCGGAAGTAAAAGGACAAAAGACTAACCATAGTAAAGACAATGCCCAGAAACCACATGCGGACGGTGTTGACGGGAAGATCAACATCGTCCGTATTAGCTACGTTGGCACGGACCTCGGCATATGGGGAGTTTTTGGAGTCAATGGTGAAGTCTTCGTCGATGGTGTCAATGGCTATCTCGATTGCATCCTCAGCAACAATGCGCTGCTCGATATCGGATACCGGAGTTTTCTTGTCCTTGTCCTGCTCATGGTTGATGGGAGGAGCCCGGGGAATGTGGTCGACTCCCATGTGTTCAGCCATGCCTACAATTGCTCTCCAAGATATGCAAGCAATGGCCACCGGGGATCAAGGCAAAGGCGAGTGATTCCGGGAGTAGGTGAGGTCGAGCCATGATCTTTATAATGATTGATGGGTTCTCCGGTTCTCTCCACACCAAGAAGATAAGGTGGAGGTGCCGACATGATAGCGCCAGTCCCCCCGCTCTACTCGTACACGATAACCAGGCGCGAAGGGATGCATTCTCCATTCTTGCATCTGAAGATGGCACCGTCGCGGCGCACGCACTTTAGCCAACTCGGCGGTGTTGAGTGACAAACGGCGTGGGCGTGGAAGGAAGGTCAACCCGCAAGCGAGACGCCAACTGCCAACGCTTATCGGCGCCCAGCCAATCATCGTTGCGCAGTTGGTCGGGGAGATCTACGGCCAGAGCTTGGAATTGGATCGGGTGCTACCCGGAGCGGCGTAGCTTCAACGGCTGGTTACCTATACGGAGGTAGGCTGTTTTTCGTACCGTGATCCGGAATAATAGTTGATGCCTCCCGAGAGCCAATCAGATCACTAGCTTGGTCATAGTTATCGCATGGACCTTGATCAGATAAGAATATGTTGCGCTTTAGTCGAGTATTAATATAAGGGATATGTTGACTAAGATAACTAGGTATAAAGAGAAAAGCTAGAAGTATAGAGGTAGGAAGTTGGGTTGAAATACGCTTCAAAACACTAAGAACTTGGCCCAAACCACTAAAAATAAGCCTAAAATACCCGGAGTTCTAGGGATTCCGTAAGAATGCCCGAATTTATACCCTACCCGCAACATTTTGCCTAGATGGTACCCGTACCGTAGGTAGTGGCTTCACTCGGGCGCCATGGGAAATACCCTATCCGATTTACAGGTCTGACTACGGCATAGCCTGCGCCGCTCCCATTGGCCAGTTTCCAAGTGCCGACAAATCAACACGACAAACTCGCCGTCGCCAATACTTCTCTATATAGAACCACTTATGGATTAATTGAGCGCCTGTCGGGTAGGGCTGGCCGCGAACTATCACGCATGGCAGGTCAACCCGTCAGAGCCATCTTCAGCTACATATACGCCGTCACTCACTCTCCCTATCTTGGCCCTAATCTCTGACTTTAACTTCCCGCCTCCCTCCTTTATATTTCATGCAGAAACACCCAAGACCTGACTATAGCGCCATGGACCGAGACAGTCCGATCTTGATCATTGGCAGGTAATTCCATCTACTCAAACCCCAGGCCATCTACCAGACTAAAATCTTTAGCGGTACCTTTGGTATCAGCACCGCATATCACTTGGCCAAGAGAGGCTATTCGAACATCACGTGTATAGACAAACACCCTTGTAAGCCGACCGACTGTCTCTTTCTTCCAGGAGCTCGATGTTAACCACGAGACAGATCCTAGTCTAGACAGTGCAGGTTTTGATTTGAACAAAATCATCCGAACGGAATATGACGAACCATTATATGCGAAAATGGGTATGTGCACATAGTTAGTGTGGAATGCCACTTGGATACTGATATGGTTAGCGCTCGAGGCCATGGAAGCATGGAGAGATCCTTTCTGGGATGGTATATTCCATGAGACAGGTAAGCAAGGACATTGCGGTATCATCAACACCACTGAATTCCCCAAGGCTGGCTTGTGACGACTTCTGGCGACCCCGCTGCCGCCAAGCACCTCAGACAGTCCTACGAGAATCTGGTAAAGAACGGACAGACCTCGGGGATAGAGTTCGTCGAGACTCCTGAAGACCTCATTCGACACGTGCCACAACTGCAGAATTCTCGAGATCTTTCGACGTGGAAAGGCCTCTGGAATAAGCATGCCGGATGGGCCCATGCCCACGATGCTATGAAGAAACTCGGAAAAGAAGTTAGTGAGTTCTCTGTTGCAAAGACCCGGCTCTAATATGCGAACAGGCTCAAGATCTAGGCGTACAATTCGTGTCGGGACTAGACGGCACGATGACTGGCCTTGAGATTTCAGATGGACAATTGGTAGGCATCAAGGTTGCTTCCGGGAAGGTAGTGAAATCCGCCCACTACATTTTGTGCACCGGTGCGGCGTCGCCGTCTCTTCTTCCGGAGCTCTCAAATCAGCTCTGGTCCAAATGCTGGACGCTTGCGCACATCGAGCTCACGGAGAAGGAATTAGCAGAATACCGTAACATGCCGGTTGTCGACAACCATGAACTCGGCTTTTTCTTTGAACCAGACCCAAAGACCCGATGGCTCAAAATCTGCAATGCAACTCAAGGCTATCAATGGAAGACGGCTGTCAATGCAGAGGGAAAATCGTACTCCGTACCAAGATACGCGAGTGACCATCCTGAAGATGGCATTCCTGAAGAGGCACGGGTAGAGGTCAACAAATTTATCGATACGATCCTTCCCCAGTTTTCTGGTCGACCTTTGAAAGGAGCAAGGATCTGTTGGTGTACAGATACGCCAGATCAACACTTCCTGATCACGAGGCACCAGAAATACCCAGAACTATTGCTGGGTACAGGTGATAGTGGCCACGGTTTCAAGTTTCTCCCCACGATTGGATCATACATTGCTGATGCACTCGAGGGCAAAGAAAGGGGCGTTAGAAGCGAATGGGCGTGGAGAGAGAAAGAGTGGAAAAGCGACCCCACAAGACCTGGGGATGTAGTGAAAGATTTGAGAGATGTTGGAATAGGAGCATGATATCTATTGAATACTAGACATTGAGTAGTCCTGAACTCTCGATAAACGTCAAGTGAAAAGTAAATGCATTGGAGATAAGTCAAATTCCCTTTTTTGTGAACCTAAGGTAGTAGGTATATACTTCAGGACCCTCGGATAATTTCCAAAACGCGGGGTACAGTAATTGCCGGATGAGTCGCGGTTGCGATAAGGTCGTTATCGTACATGTCAATGTTTGACGACCAATTCATCTTCCCCTGGGACCTTTTGAGCCCATGGATAGTGGTACGGCTTCCGGAAGACCTCTGTAACAATCTCTGTAAGAACATTTGTTGCGGCAGAGGATGACTCGACCATGGTTCACCAATCCCCGGTGCGCTCTGACGATGCATCGGTGGCATCGGGTCGGCGAGTGAAGCACTCCCGTCAAGGCTGCGTGCTATGCAAGACACGGCGTATTCGTTGTTCAGGTGAGCAATATGCCATGCCATGCCTGCCTTCTGGTCGCTGCTGACAATGGCTTGATTCGCAGAAGAGAAGCCTTCCTGCGCACGATGCGCCAAAGATGGTCGGATTTGCGAGTATGTCGTACGACTCACCTGGGAGGAGGATAGTCTCTCGAGAGGAATCAAGCATGGACGAGCAGCAAGATCTCGCCCCACTGATCGTATATCATCGTCTGGTTTGGCTGAGCGCAGCCAAATACCTGCAACGCAATACATACAAGATTATGGATCTTACTTTATCAACACAAACGTATTAGATGTTGAAGGAAAGCCTATCCACAAAGCAACAGCCTGTGTTAGATACAGAAGACCTGTCATACCACGGACTCTAAATTCGACTGGGGTCTACGGTCTGAGCTCTATGGATGGAGCATTATTTCAGTATTGTACGTTCATACCCTGGCCTATATCAATTACGGAAACTCATGAAGAAAGACCAATCCCAAGTATGCCATGACCTTACGCTCGTCGATGACATTTCCAATGGGTACCGCCATATTGTACTGCCTATGTCAACGACCTATGAATCTGTCATGGAGTCCGTTTTGGCCATGGCCGCCCTTTATCTTGATCTCAACACGCCATCAACGTCCATTGACTACTATGCCATTGCCTTGCGTCACAAGCAGAAGGCATTGAACGGTCTTCGGCAGGACCTGGCCACCGATGGCGGAGCGCACACTGATCATGTTCTAGTCTCTATGCTCATGCTCTGTCTCCTTGATGTTAGTCCATCTCCTTCCTCGTCGGCCCAATTAATTCTTTCCTAGATCGCAGACGGCTGCCAGACATCTTGGCCACAACACTTGTCTGCCGCAGCAAATCTTCTTAGTGATAGAAGTGTGAGTTTGCGAGAACCGTCGCTGGCATCCTTCATATCCAAGTTTTTTGCCGCCCGAGATGTTATGAGCCGAACTGCTTGTGGAGCTAGATCGAAGTTCAAGCAAATAGCATGGCAACAGCCACATGAGGTGAGACCCTGTCCACTGATTAAGATTCATATGCTGATATATCATAGATTGACAATACAGTTGGCTGTTCTTACGAACTTATGGAAATCATATCTTCCATTACAGATCTGACGAGTTATATGGTAACAATCATCATGACAGTCAATGAGCCAAACGCTGACGAGTCACAAAAGACTGATATCAACCAAAACATCGTCACCACCCAAAAACTCGTGGAAATCGAGACACAGCTAGATAACCTCATCCAAACACTCCCATCTTCAAGCTCATCTCTACCCCCTACAGAGACGATATTCCTCTCCAACACTTCTAAAATCATCCACGTCGCAACCAAAATCTATTTCTACACAGCCCTGCATTCCGCGCTACCAAGCACCTACCTCATTCGCAGTCTCGTGGGCGAGCAAATGTCCCTCATAGAAAGCATGCCCTATCTGCGCTCCGCACATCTCTGGAGCATTTTCGTCACCGCACTATACGTTTCGGGCGACGAAGAGAGGATCTTCTTCCTGAGGCAGTTTGATCGATTAGAGGCGGCTTCGGCTGCAATCGGCCCCACGCAGGCTGCAAAGGCTGTGCTTGAGACGGTTTGGAAGAGAAGAGACCTTGAATTCGATGCCGGAAAGCTGAAGACAGACGAGTCGGGTTTGAGTGATTGGGCGAGACTGGTTCGGCCGTTGAGTGATGGTCTTAGTCTGGCTTGAGCTTCAAATATGTACTGATACCGACCGACCGACCCCTTTCGCTTATAACAAAACGTAATACAGACTAATGGAAGTCTCTTCATTCCCGAGAGCCGCGGCCGTGGCGGCCCAGTAGACCAGCTCTTTTCCCCTCAGCTATTTATCACCTTTGTATTTATATCCCGAAACAAAAAATAGTCAAAAACATACATACAACAGTAGGTATTCGCTGGTGGTCACCCACCCAACTACTAATCTACCGATCTCAAGCTTATGTATGGCAGAGCGGACGGGATGCCCAGTTGTCTTGAGTCTGTGGTCGTATGTACCAGTTTTTGTTTATATTGATTCAAGTATATCGCAAAAGTGTTAATTATGGACTTCCATGGCTGGATGTTTGATCACCTTAGACTTGGTATCCTTTTGCCATGCGCACATTAACTTATGCCAATAATATTTTAATATTAGTGGTCTTTGATTGAGAAAAAGGATCCTACACCTGGGTGGTATTGCCAAGACAAATGTCTTGGCACAGAAAAAGTGCCAAGTTTTTCAAGTCTTGGCAAAAAGAGGTTGGGGATTAGCGAGAGGTTTTTGCTCACTTTTACGGCCTCTGATTAGTCCGATAACGTATGCATATATAGCACCTAACTTCTCACTCTTAAATAACCACCTAAATGCTAGAAAGCTTAGTAGTATTATATGATAGATATTTAAAGCTTTACTAGCATATTATAATACTATAAAAATTATTTCTATAGCTCTATTATTCGCTATGATGCAGGCAGTCTGAGTGTTTATAGGATTTAGGTAGGGTAGCCTATGCGCGTTTTAGCGATATCGGCGTTC
>QGMI01000259.1:0-41889 GCA_007821535.1 Lachnellula occidentalis | reverse complement strand
TTGATTCCCTTCCCCTTCCTTCCCCCATCCATCTCACTGCCTGCTTCCACTTCCCCACACCTACATACAGTAACGACCCTAACGACTACCTACCACCACTACCCTACCGTACCCTACACTACTCCGGTCCCTCTCCCACCTTCCTTTCTCCACTCTCGAGATCCTTTCCATCTGCTGTCTGCCTGTGTGGTTGCTCTTGGGTCCTGCTATCGAACTGCCCTCAACCCCGAATACCCACTTGAGGCTCGACTCGTCTCGACAATTGAAGAAGGAATAGGACTGTCACCGAGGAATGTTGCCTTCTGGCACTTGTATCTACTGGACTATGAGTGGTCTTGCCTGCCAATAGAGGGATGCATATACGGACGCTGCAAAATCTGGCGAATATCAACCAATATTACGAGTACCATCGAACCATTCCTCGACGACACCAAGCTTCTGCTTGCGCCGACCTGACCCTCAACTTCTCTCCAACATGGTAATAGCCATGACCTGGCATAAGCCCGACAATGTTGCTGGCTCTTCAGCACCGGCCATTATGGTCGGCCTGTTCGTCGCATGTGGGGGCATCTTGTTCGGATACGATACGGGGTGAGTCGAGATGGAACCAGGCACTCGTCGCAACCGGCACTGACAATGTGTAGCACAATCAACGGGATCTTGGCCATGAGGGCCTTTCGCAATCAATTTAGTACTGGATATATCGACCCGACAGATCAAAAGCTCAACGTGTCGCCGTCACAGTCCTCCCACATAGTAGCGATATTGAGCGCAGGAACATTTTTCGGGGCGCTTCTGGCTGCACCTATAGGAGATACACTTGGTCGAAGGATATCACTCATCATAGCTGTTGGCATCTTCGCATTTGGTGTATTACTTCAAACCATCGCAATGGCTATTCCCCTTCTGATCGCTGGGAGGTACATTCTCCTCGCCTACGTCTGTCTGGTACACAAGCTGATATTTCTAGATTCTTTGCGGGACTTGGTGTTGGAGTTATATCGGTTCTTGTTCCTCTCTATCAATCGGAAATGGCACCAAAGTGGATTCGAGGAACTTTGGTTTGCGCATATCAAGGCGCCATAACTGTTGGTCTCTTCCTCGCCGCCGTAGTCAACATCTTCACCGAGGGCCTCAAACACACGGACGCATTTCGAATACCTCTTGCTCTCCAGTTTGTGTGGGCTGGTATTCTCTTCCTCGGTCTTATGCTTCTACCTGAAACCCCTCGGTACCTCATTAAGCGTGGTGACCACCCCGCCGCTGCTTCTTCACTAAGTCGTCTGCGACGTCTTGATATCACCCATCCAGCTTTGATCGAAGAGCTCGCCGAGATCGAAGCAAATCATGAATACGAGCTCAGCCTTGGACCCGCAACGTATAAGGATGTCTTTTTCGGAAGTCCTCATCTCGGACGTCGACTCCTGACCGGTTGTGTTTTGCAGATGCTTCAACAACTCTCAGGATGCAATTTCATATTTTACTATGGCACGACATTTTTCACTGGGGCCGGCATCAAATCACCCTATGTCATCGCTCTCATTACCAACATCGTCAACGTAGTATCTACTGTCCCTGGAATGGTCCTAGTCGAATCCCTTGGACGTCGTCGCCTCCTCATGGTCGGCGCTGGAGGTATGGCTATATCTCAGCTCGCCGTCGCTATTGTCGGAACCACAGTACATTCAATACACGCAGATGCAGCGAATATTATCATTATAATTCTAGTCTGCTTGGATATATTCTTCTTTGCAGCATCTTGGGGCCCCGTCGTTTGGGTCGTTACGTCAGAAATATACCCCCTCAAAGTTCGCGCCAAATCCATGTCAATATCCATAGCCTCAAATTGGGTTCTCAACTTCGCCATCGCTTACGGAACGCCATATCTAGTAAACAGCGGTCCGGGCTACGCCAATTTACAAGCACGAGTCTTCTACATTTGGGGCGCTTTCTGCGTCTTTGCCTTCTTCTTTGTATGGGGCATGGTCTACGAAACGGCCAGAATCAGTCTCGAACAAATCGACGAGTTGTACGAGCGGGTCGACCGTGCTTGGAACAGCAAGTCCTTCCAGCCCAGCTGGAGTTTCCAAGAGATGCGTGATGAAGGCACCTCTGCCTCTGGCATCCAACTAGAGAACGTCGAAACAGACATGACTCGTCAACGGACGGCCACGAGTTCAACCGCCACCGGGAGTGGCGCCTCGATGAGCGAAGAGGACAAAATCATCGCGCAACTAGGCAATGTTGATTTAAGCTATTAATTGTCTGATTATGTTTTGCTTGTTACTGTGTTTTCATGTACTTCAGCGTGGAGTTTCCGTATTGGAGTTTACAAGGCTAGGCTACGGCTATGGATCTGGGATGGATTGGGATGGGATGGGATGGGATTGGGTTTTATTGAGACGAGTCTTGACTCTACTTATATACCTGGATGGTCAAAGTATTTGGACTTTTGGTACTCAAAATAAACATACGGTTGTCGGGAGGGACACAAATATACCATATATTAATCGTCTAGGTAGACGAGTTACCAAAAGGTGTAACAGAATTGTATACTCTATCGTCATATTCTGATGAAATCTTACTCTATGCCGGCACATACCGAGCTTCTTTGAGTTCAGACTCCAGAGTGAGATCTTAGGTTGTGTTGTGCTACCCTGCCGTGCCGTCCCATCGCATCTGCAGCTTCAACTGGCGGTGAGCATGAGCATGAGCGTTTTGCACTGCATGTTGGAAATGGGGGCACCAACGAGGCTTTAATTTCGTTTCGTTTTGATGCATACCACCCCCTATATGCCTAAATGGGGAGCTCAGATCGCGCTTGAGATGCTCTGAGTCGAATCTGAATGCAAGATATGTTGATATAACAGGATCTTGGGATTAACGTTCAGGAGTTGAGACTCACCACTGTTTAAAGGGACGTGGAATAGGTGAAGCATGAAGCATGAAACATGACAGGAACGCCTCGGGATGAAGACCAATTCATAGAATGAACGGCGTATACAAGCTGAGTCTTCGCAACCTAGGTAGCTTAGGCATGACGACTATCTCCCTTGAACATGTGGATTAAAATCTGCGGAGTTGCAAGAAAGGAGAATTGATGATGTTGAGAAAACCCCTGTCAACATGCACGTGACATGGATCCGCACTATATCAACGTCGACATCCCTTCGTTCCTCGTTCTTCTCGAGATACTGACAATCAACAACGAGACGCATCTCGTTGATCGGTACTGTATCAAGTGCGCGGCACTCTGGTTGTTTGATGGCTTTCAGAGCAGAGCTGCAAAGTCCAAGCGGCGGATTTCAGAGATTCCCACCTTGCCGTTTAGCCTTTACTGTCAACTGAGCCAACGTGGTCTCAGGTTTGCCTCGAGAACCCGTTGGACAATCTATTTAGTACGGTTCGCGGACCGGATCTGTGGTATATTAGAATCCAAGTGGCTTGTGGATAGGATGGGCTTGGTGTACTCGATGTGATCCAATAGTTTTCATTTCTTTTCATTTCAGGCGTTTTTCAGTTTTTACGGACAGGTTGGCGACGATGTTCAACAACACGAGACCACTACATGCCAGGTTGAGTGGGTGATTGATATTTCGATCTTGATTTACCCCGGAGGTCAATCTATGATACTTGGCTTTGGGTACAGTTATCCCATAAAGTCATCAGAATCAGCATTCCCCACAAGTTCACTGCCAGTGTAGTCTCCACAATTACGAGAATACCCTTCCAATCCTATCCTAATATTCCAATTCCATCATGAAGACCATTTCACTCCTATCCTCATTCATCGTGGCCGCCGGACTAGCTCCCAGCCATGGCATGTGGCAGCGTCTCAACGTAAACGGCACAGACCAAGGACAACTCGTCGGCATCAACCCACCCGCAGTCAACAACCCCATCCATTTCGTGACCGGCTCTTCCATAGCCTGTAATACTGGCCTCGTCTCACCGCTCTCGAACACCGTCCTCACCATCCCGGCAGGCGCCAAGGTCTCGGCCTGGTTCGAGCATGTACTCGGTGGTGCGCAGAATTCGACTGATGCCGATAACCCTATTGCGTCCTCGCACAAGGGTCCCATTACTGTCTACCTTAGCTTGCAAAGGTGGTTTACCGTTATAAATCTACTATACCATAGTATAAGAAATCAAAATGGAACTTTTGCTGATCAATGCTCTTCCTTGGAGGTCTATATGTTGCGACAGCAAGAGACTACAACAGCTATTCGTGGTTCAAGACCGCGGAGCAGGGATTGGATGACTCGTCTGGGAAATGGGCGTTGATACCATGATTGCAGGACCCAGTTCCGGAGTTGGATGGTGGGATTTCACCGTCCCATCATGTGGTAAGTGAGCTCAGCTCAGCTCAGCTCACTCCCCGAGGGATAATTCCGTACAGTATTTTGGATATTCGAGAATAAAACTCCATACGCCGGACGCAAGAGAGACACAATACCAAATCCCAAGCTTCCACCATGTATCCGCGCAATGCTAATTCCAACATCTTGTCTTGTCCCTAGTCACCGCAAGCCAATACATAATGCGCATCGAGCTCATCGCACTCCACTCCGCCTACTATACGCCTCAGATCAAGCCCGATTCTACATGTCGTAAGTTGCCTACTCCTATCTACCAGCAATACTGCACCTCCCGCGACCCAACATCCCTTACCTCCATCCAGCTGTGCAAACGTAAAAATCACCGGCTCCGGAAACCCGGTACATTCCCCAGCGCATACACAGCCACTAACCCGTAAGTCTATCCTTCCCTCCACCTCCCTCCTTTTCCACTTCCACCTCCCTTCCCACATCCCTTTACTCATACTCACAAGCATGTACGCGGAAGCTACACACCCAACTCCCTCCACACACGCAGCGCCATCCTGTTAAATATCTACGACAGCAACCCTCCAAGTCTCCCCAACAAAGCAGGCAAGTCGTATACAATTCCAGATCCTGCCAAGTTGGCTTGCTGAGCTGTTCTGTTCTGCTACGATATTAAGGGGGATCTGGTGAGCTAGCTGGGAAAGTATGCAGTTCGGAGGTAGTACAGTATATATATATATGATGCTCCAATCTGGGAAGTATTGAACTATCTCTGCATTGTTCCTAGAGTCTAGTAAAGTAGTTGAAGGGAGGAATCGTTTCAATGCACAGTCATTGGTATATACTATATGGGGATTTGCCTAGCGGCTCCTTTAGATGAAACAAGTCAAGAAAGAAACTTGGAGCATACCAAAAGTCCAATGCATTCATCGGCGCAATCGCACACCGAGAAGCAAAAGTACTGCCATTTGTTTCAAATTTACCTGATCCCAAAGTATATACACGCATTCTCCTTATCCTGGACTTTTGTCTATGCCTGTTCCATGATTTCGCTCAAGGAACTGCAGAAAAGAGTGTTATTACAAATACCCAAATGTAGTCGTAAGTACCAAAGCCCCATCGAATACCGCGCTTGTCGTGAAAACATGCATGCATGGTATTCCCAAACGCCATACTGCAACATCAAGGTCATGATCCTGCCGCTTTTACGGTCCCATCACTATCCCGCACGTTCCTCCCAAGCCTTGGGCGTTCTCCAGAGTTCTCTTCATCTCCCCGCCCTGAGTCTGTCCCCGTCTCCGCTCCGGCGCTATCACCTGTCAGACTCTTGCGTCGTTTTTTGACTTCAGGTGTCGGCGATCTACTCCTTGCTTCTCTATCCAGCTTCCCCATGTTCTCCACTGTAAGCTTCTGGTTGCTAGACCGTTGTTCCTCTACATGCGTATGGAGCGCATCGCTAACACCTCCTGCATGAACGAGTTTCTCATCTCTGAGCGCCGTAGCTTTCTCCTCTGCCTTTTCCCTACGTCCCAAGCGATCGCCTTCGGATTCTATGCCAGGAAGTGTAAGGCGATGTGAATTTTGACGCTCGAGCATGGTTGGCTTGGAGTTTTGGAGCACCGGTTCCTCCTGCTTCTTCACAGGTGTGTTGCTCTGTTTCTTTGTTCCTTGGCCGAACATAGGAATTGCTGCTGTACCGCAGTTGTGCTCGCCCGGCTCAGAACAATCAGATTCGTCAAATTCGTGGACACTTGACGTAACAGGAAGACGCCGATTTATCGCCCAGCGAACAAGCATTTTCTCCAGCATCTTACCTTTGACAGGTTTGGCCAGGTAGTCGTCCATACCTGCTTTCTTGCACTTATCGCGGTCGCCTTGGATGGCTGAGGCGGTCATGGCGACGATAGGAATGTTTCGAGACGAGACGTTATACGGCGCGTGGTGGCGGATGAGATGTGTTGCCTGATAGCCGTCAATTATTGGCATTTGGACATCCATGAGAATTATGTCCGGCTTGGGATGAGGTGGAGTAGGCAAGTCAGCGGCAACAAGGTAGTCAAGAGCTTCTTTGCCGTTCCATACTGCTGATACCAAGAAACCCAGCTTCCGAACAGTTTTGAGGGCAATTTGCTGATTGATAGCACTGCATCACGTCAATTCTCAGCATCAAATCAGAGTAACAAATGTGCTTACTTATCCTCAACAACAAGAACATGGGTTTTTGCCCTTTCGGCTGCTGGTAACTCGAGCTCGGTTGCCATAGGAGGACTTATACATGTTCCCTTGCCTTTCGACTTTCTCTTGCGCATCTCAATCGAATCCTGCCTTGGAGGAGTCCCCATACCGTACTCATACTCCGAGCTGTTGCAAGAGACACTCATCTCGGACTGCAGGCGATCCGGCAGACTCTCAATATCAATCAACGCTGTAGAGCCATCTTGATATTGTGGTTTATTGAAAGGAATCCGAAAAGTTGCCGTGGTTCCGTTTCCTAACGTCGATTCCAGGCTAATCTCCCCATGCATCAGATCAACAAGATTCTTGCTGATGGTGAGACCAAGCCCCGTCCCGCCGAACCGTCGCGCGGTAGACGAATCTGCCTGGCTGAAAGGCTTGAATAGACGCTTCCGGACTTCCTCTTCAATTCCGATACCAGTGTCTTCGACAACAAATTTGACCTCGAAGGTTTCGGTTGTTTCTCTTGCTTTAAGGACTGAGAACTTTACGTGACCTTCACTCGTGAATTTGATACTGTTTGTAAGGAGATTTGTGATGATTTGTCGTACTCTTCCAGGATCGCCCATCACAACAAGATCTGAATCCAGACCAACATCAATGTCCGATTCAAATCTGAGGTTTTTCCGCTCTGCAGCAAATCCTAGCATTTTGCTAACGTCTCTGACGACGACGGAAAGTGAGAATTGGACCTCTTCAATATCCAAGCGGCCTGACTCCACTTTGGAAAAGTCCAAAATATCGTTGATAACGGTCAAAAGACCGTTTGCTGAGCGCTGGATGTTTTCTGCGCATTCTCGCTGTTCTTCATCGAGATCCATATCCGTTAGGAGCTCTGCCATGCCAATTACACCAGCAATAGGTGTACGGATCTCGTGAGACATATTCGCAAGGAACTGACTCTTCAGTCTGCTAGCTTCTTTAGCTGCTGCCTCGTTGGCTAAGAGTCTCGTGTTCTCTTTCTCCTGCATTTGCAAATCGACCTCGCGATCCTTAATTTCCGTAATATCCATACTTACTCCGATTACTCCGTCAATGAATGTATCGTTGAGACGACCTCCGTTGTCTTTCTTTCCAAGGATGGGGACAAATTTCGTTCTGTACCACCGACCATCCATGCATTTCTCGTGCATGTCTTCCATCGTCTTCCCAGTGAGAATGGCTTCTATAGGTCTGACCGCTTCTGCGTTTTTATCGCCTTTGTGGAAAACGTCGTAAATGTTTTTGCCAATATAATGGTCTCCTTTGGCGAATTTGCTGCTACTGCCACTGTCGTCCTCAGATCCTATTTCAGTATCTATGTCCCATATGTACGCGCCTTCTATTAGGGTAATATTTCGATTTCGATCGACAGAAAAAAGGGTGACTTGAGCGTGTGCTATAACAGATAATAATTGTTGGCGCTGGAGAATTAGCTATCATAATTGTATCGAGGAGTGAGGATGTCCTTACTGTTCTTCGTGCCGCAAATCTCGATTCAACGGCATCGTGAATATCGGTACACGTTCCGTACCAATTTTCGATTTCCCCAGTTTGTTTGTTCCTCATGGGCAAGGCTCTCCCCAACATCCATTTCCACTGGCCATTTTTACTGCGGCAGCGACTTTCTGTTGAGTAGGGCTCACCCGTTGCCACAGAGTGTGCCCACTTCTTGTTTATGGCTACCAAATCGTCCGGGTGAAATGGCAATGTCCAGCCAGATCCCAATGATTCTTCTTCCGTCAATCCCGTGTAGTCGTACCTACCCAATGTTAGCCATGATAAAAGGTTGCAATGCCAGACCTACCATCTTTGGCTGAACCAGTCAGACATGCCATCTGGTGACGTTGTCCATATCATCTGAGGCATGGAATCGCAGATAAGTTGAAACCGCTGAGCGTCCTTTTCCTTGATCTCATTGATCTGCTCATTCATGTTTTCGGTCAATTCTGTGATATCTCGACACGTGACTATGCCTGCTAGAAATTCTCCGGTTTCTTCATCCCTCAGGGCCTCTCCCAGAGCGTCGAAGATGAGTTTGCGACCGTCTTCGGGATCAACAAGACCAAATTTACGGCTCGAAAACGGTGTTTGTGTTCGAACGAGGACTGAAATTGGATACTCTGAAGGGTCGAGTCGGGTAGTGAAAGTTTCGTCCCAAATATGCCACTTCGAAACAAGGTCAAAACCATCTTTGATGTTTTGGAGATCCGCCTGTGGATGGAAAAGTCGTCGTGCAGCTTTGTTCGGAATAGTCAGGCTCTCATCTTTCCACATTGCCAGAATTGCTATCTGTGTATTGTCTAGCAGGGCATCTTTCATCATTAGAGCCTTTTGCAAAGCAGACGGCACGCTTGCTGTAGTACTCTTCGAAGGCGGCCCCAGGGGTGGGAATGGGCTGGTAGACATCGTTATATTCGTTGGACTGGTGATAGCTGACGAGCTGCTACTTCCTCCTTGGCTTTGCCCAGAAGCAACAGATGACCGGCTTGATCCGGAATTAGAGTGGTGTTTTGAAGCTCGGAGCACTTGTCTAGGTTGTGCTCGAGCGATGGGTTGGGGTTGAGCTGAATTCGTGCTCGTAAAGGTCAACGTGAAGAATTTGTCATCGTCAATCTCCCAAACTGTTATAATCATCTTCGCAATAATGTGCTTCTCGGCTAGCTTTGTCTTGTCCGGGCGAGCTAGAGAGGAAGCAATTGATCCTGCTTGAATGATGATTACCTCGACAACTGCATCGTGAACCATCGACTTCGAGCGGGCACGGTCCGATTCTGCCGTGGGCGTTACATCACCCTTTCCAGATTTGCCGGTATGCTGATGGACTGCGTCCTCGGCGTGTGAGCCGATCTCCTCTGCCAAGCTGTCGAGAAAGGTATCCCAGGTCACCCAAACTGGTCTGCCATCTTGCAGCATATCGATGCCCAGTTGGCTCAGGTTTTGTCCCTTGAGGTTCTCCATTTCTGATAATCCATCATTGCTCAGAGTATCCCCATCGTCTTCCTCGATACCTAGCAGTCTTCCCATGGCCTCGTTGGCCATTTCCAGAGTCTTCAGCCCATTCAACACCATCAAGGGATATGGAAGGTATTGCATGGCCGACAGTGCAATATCGGCGGGCGAGGGGCGTCTGGGCATGTTTAGTCCAAGCATGTTGTCTGCTGAAAAGTCCTTTCATGAGGAGATAGACCTCTTTGCTGCAAGTGGCGATTCGATTTGAGTGCGTCAAGGCCATCGATGTGGCCAGAAGGCATGTGTAGTGGGGATACTGGGCGGGCATATTGTTCGTTTTCTGCCTGGCTTGGAAACCTGGGGGAGATATCGCGATGGTTGAAAAGGATGGATTGGTCCATTCTATTCGGGCTTGGGAGGGATTCGCGGGGAACCATGCTCGTCGTAGCATTGAAAGTTTCGACCTTAGAAGCTTATTGCGTCATGATCACAACCAACTGCTAAGGCCGGGTTGGTGGTTGAACACCTCTTCTCGGAAAGTCCACGAACAGCTCGGTTTGAATCTATCACCAATGCAAGGTCGAGCATTCGTCTGGTGAAGTTGGTATCGTGAGAGGGAGTTGTCGAAGTAGATATGGGGCTCGGTTTTGGTGTTTTTTGGCTAAAGCGATCGCGGTGGACGATATTGTTAGAGGTTGATAGTGAGAAGTCTAAAAACCGAAGCTGCGGTTTCCCTCCGGCGCGGTATGGTACAAAATACCGTTTAGCTGGCCAGCTACTGCATCTAGCTTTGCGTTATGAAGGGGGAAAGAGACGAAGATGGAGATGGAGATGGAGAAGTACTGCTGGTTTGGGCATTGGTATCTGGTGATCTCGTCTGATAGGTAGGGAGACCGTCCCGTAGCTCTGGATGCGAAAGGGAGGCCCGTGAATGGACCCTGGACTGGCCTGGCCTGGCCTGCCTGCCTGCCTGCCTGCCTGCCTGCCCTGGTTGGAATGACGATGACCCCCTCAAAAGATCGTCAGGAGTGGAGCGGGGGGGGCGGAGGCGGTGGAGGGAAAGCAAGAATAATTCCAAGGAGCCAGTCGCTACTGGACAGTTCACGACCTTATGCTAGCGTTGTATAAGAGCATATACGTAGTAAGGTACGGGTCTTGAACAGATGGACCGAATAAGTATCCGGTCACGTACTGTACCTGTCCCTCTCATTCGTGGTCTTGGCCTCAATGGCGGGAGTCTGGACTGCCGAGGACTATTCGAGAAAGACGGAATGACGATGGTGGCGTACAACCCTTCTTAACGGCTCCCGTACCTAGCCCAGTACTCAGAAGTGCATGCGACAATCCCATCTCATCCCTCCCCTCCATGGTCGTGTCGTTACTCCGAGAACCATGGCAGGACCCTTCTTATCCATCAACCCACCCACATCCCGGCGTTTCTGCGGGTGGCGAGATGCCCCGTCGATCGTTGTACCGAGCATGCATCCCCTGTCTTTGAGCCTCTCGCTTACATCACAACTGACGTAAGGGAGGCGGGGGGTTGAAAAGGGGGGGGCTTCGAACTATTTACGAAGTACTCTATTTGTTTCTCTTTACCGAGTATTGATTATAACAAGAGCTTCTTACAAGACATATCTAGGTAGATTTAATACCGTATACTCCGGTCTCCAAGTCGACATTGAACCCTATCCGAGTCGAAGACTGGGCACGGCTCTCCATTGGACTCTTTGAGTCTGCCGACAAAGGTCAACTTGATGTCCTGGCCGCATTTCTGCGCATGCATATAGATATCGCAATATGAGGAAGCGAGCATCGGGTACCATTCTCTTTGATTGGCCTTAATCTTCCCCCCATTTCTACGCATGCATATAGATAAGATCGCAGAGGACTTCACGATCGGACAAATACTCACTTCAGTTGGACTACCTTATTTGGCCGACTTCTTCGAGAAGCAAGTAGCTGACCAGAAACCAAAGGATATGGAGATGATGGATGCGGCGAAGCTGGAGGTGAAAGATGCGGCGGACCTCGAATAAGATAATGAGCAGCTGCGGGCTGCGGTAGCTTGACAGATGAGGGATGAACAGTTGGGAAGAGTGCGGCAGCTGATGGGGGATGATTTCGAGGAAACGAAAGCCTCTTCCAATCTTCTTCTGATGAAGACTCGGATAGCGAGTTCGGATCTGAAGATAACGAAAAGACTGGACTGTTAATTAGAGATAGGATGGTCAAATGACGAACTCCTGGATGTTGGCGACTGGCAATTGTAAGCCCCTGACAGAAACCTGGGTTTTGGACGGGGAAATGTCTACTTTCACCAAGTCTGGCACTTGGTAAGTGAATATTCCTTTCCTTTCCTGTGATTCTTCCTTTAGAAAACAATAATACGACGCAAATTGAAAACAAACTCAAGGTAAATAAATCCCAAAAATAATTGCGAATTGCACTGATAAGACTAGACGAGTGACTTCTCCATACACCTTAGTTCGTAGAACTTGACTTCTCTATCAATTAAACGGAATTCAAAGGTAACTACAGACGACGCTGATTTAAAGGAGAAGTTCAACTTATTTAAGCATTATAGTAGCGTGCGGAACCGCAGCGACTGAGCGCTATATATCTCTAGGAGTGCCCTTAAATTACGTGATCTTCCCCCTTTTACCAAAGGCTGTCGGATATAATTTTTCCATTACTTGCAGCTGCACGTTCTGCCCCTAACAACTTATTAGAGAAAAAGTGACCGAGGATGCAATATTTCTATACGAGTTGTACTCCTTGGGAAACGATCGACGACCCCAGATTTTACCCCGCGGATGATGCGGGGTTTGGCTACAATGGCAGGGGTCCTTCAATAGTGGGAGGAACATTTCGTACCTGTTGATCGTGTAATTGACTATATGGAGACTTTATGAGGTTGTTGGAAAACTTCAAAGTGGGATGTTTCGGTAGCTCATGGACCGAAATGGAGTCTTTTGCGGTTTTACTTCTGGTTTATATGTGAAGCCTTCCCGGTCTCCATGGGTTTTTGTTTACCGTCCTTCAATTCCTACCTTTGATTCGGATGATCAGAACCAGTTCTAGACCAAGATGCCTTCCGCAAATACAGCACTGTTTGGATTACTGACAGTTTTTCTATTTTCCCTCACTCTTGTCGAGTCCGCTGCCAGCCCAGCAGAGCATAGAAAGCTCTGCACGGTACATGCATGCAGAGATGGCTCGGACGATGCACCCGCAGTACTACGAGCCTTCGAAGAGTGTGGCAATCATGGTAGAGTGGAGTTTTTGAATGAAACATACCATATTGAGTCCATTATGAACATCAGCGGTCTCAATGACGTGGAAATTGATTTAAAGGGAACTTTACTAGTTAGCCCTTCTTCCCCTTTCTTTTCAACAGGAGCTGATCGTTAGAATAGTGGGGAACGAATATCAGCTACTGGCTGAATAACTCAATGCCAATGGGCTACCAAAATCAATCCACAGCGTGGATTCTTGGCGGTGATAGGATATCCTTCCAAGGGCACGGCTACGGGACTATCGATGGCAATGGACAGGTCTGGTATGATTTTATCAAGGGAGCGAGTAATTACCCCCGGAGACCGCATGCCATTACGGTTTACGGGACGACGAACTCGATCTTTGAAGGGTTGAGATTTGTGCAGAGTCAGATGTGGTATGTTCCTCCTCAGCTCCGCCAAGCGTTACTACACGCGCTGATTGAATATAGGACTATGACAGTTATTCACAGCAGCAACGTTCTCCTTCAAGATATTTATGTCTCCAGTACATCTAATTCCTCGACATCCACCGCTAACACCGACGGCTGTGACACTATCTACGCAGACAATATCACTTTCCACCGCTGGGAAGTCCACAACGGCGACGATGGCATCTCACCAAAAGCAAATTCGACCAACATCCTCGTCACAAACTCCACATTCGTCGGCGGTGCCGGTCTGGCACTGGGCAGCATCGGACAGTATAACGGCGTCTTCGAAACTATCGAGAACTTCACAGCAAAGGATTGCACGTTCGTAAACACAACACATGCCGCATACTTGAAGACATGGACCGGTGAGCAGGTTGGCTATCCTCCAAATGGAGGTGGTGGAGGAATTGGGTGTTCGTTCCCCCTCCCTTTAAAGAAAGGAAAGCAAAGAAGGAAAACAGAAGATTTGTTAATTTCCAAGCAGATATCAAAAACGTCCTCCTCTCCAACTTCACTCTACAAAACGTCAAGCTCCCAATGAGCTTCACGCAATGCATAAACTTCGCCGGCGCCTCGGGGAACTGCAACTCTTCACTCTTCTCAATCTCCAATGTCTCCTTTCTAGACATCAAAGGTACCGCGCAGCAAGAGCCCATCGTAAGTTTGCAATGCAGTGCTGCGGCGCCCTGCGTAAATACGACGGTGGAGGATGTATCGGAGTTGGCTTTGAGGAATGGGACGCTGATGAAGGGGTATAATTGTGATCACACGATGGGTACAGTTGGATTTAACTGTACGGGACATACGTGTGGGACGGCTAGTGGTGATGGAACTTGCTGAGTATGGAGATGTTGATTTGAAAAGCTGCTGCCCTCAAGTGCAGTTGCTACTTGTACCGGCCAAGTGCCAAGAACAGGAAATGGCAGGAACCACCTGGTAGTCAGCTTCTAATTAGTATTTGGGCGCCCGCATCACGTTGAAACATCTTTTGACCCTCCCGTTCCCCGCTCCCCATGTATCTCAAGTATACCCACACTACTCTTCGAATCTATTCGCTTACTTGGGGAGGTCTTCGAGTGAATCATTAGCCGGAAGTCTCCCCCCATATACATTCATTCTTTTACGATCAATAGTCGAACAGACTTCAACCCCATCAGAAAGAACGAGCTCCTGAGGATCCAACATAATCTAGATTGACCGTAATCCAACCAAGAAGTGAGTCCTACCCTTCTCATGATGCGAGGAACCAGTGACCCAAGAATTGTTTCAGAAAACGTGACCATGGCTAATTCACTTTCAGGCAAGCAAGCACGAGCAGCTGCTTGACTCCAACTCCAGCCCACACAAGTGGACCTCGATACACTCGAAGAAAAAGAAACATCAGCAAATCCACGATGCCAAGACGCAAGATCTCCTCCTCAGCGCGTGCCAACCCGCATACGAAATCCAAGCCCACGTCTAATGCCAATCAAAACGGAAAGGCGAAGACAGCAACCACCGTGATGCGCAGAACAATCCCGAAACAGTTCGGCCGCTTCAAAAAGCTTCCTCTGGAAATCAGACGCATGGTCTGGAAGCTTGCGTTGCCCGAAGGTCGCATTATCGAGGTGTTGTGGAGCGAGGAGAAGGGGAAGTTCTACACGGATGCAATTCAGCCTGTTACTTTGCAGGTTAGTACTATGACCCCAGTTGCTGGACCTTCCTGGGAGGGGGGTGTCATGAGGTCAGGGGATGTGTAAAGTTGATTTCGTAAACTCCATTGACACCACTACATTATTTCATGAATCAGGTGAAGCAATTATCTTAGTTTCTTATGGTTCTTATGGTTCTTATGATATCTTGAACTGGAGCTGATCAACAATTTCATAGGTTTGCAGGGAGTCTCGCCAAGAAACAAAGAGAGTCTTCGAATCATTTGAGCTTAAGATGGACGCGCAGCAGCGAGGATACATGATTAAATTTCTTTGCCCCCAAGACCTTGTTCGCTATGCCTCGGTAAGTTCACCGGAAAGGATTGATGCTATCATATCAGGAAATACGAGTTTCCGCAGCCTCTTTAGGATCTGTTCTATGCAAAACTCTCACAAATCGTGGCTCTCGAAAGATATGAAGGCTGACAACTCCATTGTCACAGTCACCCGCATTTGGAACCTATATCGACCACCTGAGGGATACATTGTACTTCTCGTCGCACATATCTTCCACCGCTATCATTCACCTGCTTGGAAACCTGAGAAAGCATCCACATATTGAAAAGAAGATCAAGTCTGTGGCCCTACTCAGGTCATCTCTCAGCTTCCGCCCTATTCCGGAGATGTTCCTTTTGCTCCTGGCGCGTATTATGTCTATGAAAAGCGTTGAGACAATCGTGCTTGCTTCTGAGGAAGGCGAGTTTTGTCAAACTAACGGCGACAGTTGCAAGTTATCAACTTACCATCGTAGAGCTGTTCAGGTGGTTATTGATAATTCAAATCTGGCTCCTTGGAACCCCACCAAATTCCATCGCACTATGGAGGATACATGCTTAGAAATGCGAAACGAACTTTCACATTACGGGATGTCGGAAGATATCAAGCTGCATGTACCGACTTTTGTTTGCGTCAATATAAGCAGGGAAAAGGCAACGCGATAACCGATCTGGCCCCTACGGAAATGAACGCAAGAAGTGGTGAGCTTTAGTAATTGGGTGGCCTCTTGGCTCCTGAATAACAGTGCAAGGGGGGTTGGATTGCTGGCAGCATTGATCCAGGAAATCGAATGAAGGCATTGAGGTTTTATGAGGGCATAGATCCGACGCAGGGTGGTGCATAGGGTTGCATGTGTGATAGCAGTCAACCGCAATCCAACAATGTAAACGCGTTCTTTTTGCTACAAGTGTTCCTAACAACTCGACAAGCGTGTTTGATCTTCATAGTACTGATACTTGCGATCGTCGTCTTGATTAGACAATTGAGAAAGTCCGCGTATCGTCTCCAGTCTGGAGTCTCGACGATTTTGACTTGGCGAGGTCAAGCAGGCGAGGTCATGATAGCTCAAGACTCCCCTGTTAGACATGTTATGGACCACGCTGTCTGTATTCAAGCACAATTTCGGCAATCATAATATTCGAGCAAAGCTATAGTAGCTTTATGTCTATGTTACAAGGGATAGTAATCAGCTTTTACCTAGAAAGCTATAATGTCGGTAGAGAAAAAATGTATTTCTTATTTTGAAGTTGCTGGCAGGTGTCCTCGGTTAGGCCCCTTTTCCATTATTGCGTCTTACTTTAATTCATATAGTGTTTTACGGCCTTCTCTACAGAGATCCGCTCTTCTAGAGATGTCTTATAGTAGATAGGAAATAACGACACCGTTTTATAACGTGTCACGCGGCGTGGAACATTAAAAGTCGACGGTGATATATTGAAGTACTCGGGAATTGGGGCGATGCGCCTGGAGGGAGGACGAATGGGGGCGACGGCCACAGGCGGCAGATATTCTCGGTGATAATTTCACCTTTTTAATGTTTCAGAAGAGGTTGAACATTGTTTGGGGATGTTTTGCGAAGGTGCTTTCGCGCATTTGCCCAGCCTCTGGAGCTTTTTAGGAAGGGGCTCCTACCAGTTCCTTCCGTTTCTAACCTCATCCCAGTACTAAATATCCCAGGACGCGCAACGTATTATGACCAGCTGGAAAATTCCTGTTATACAACACGATTGAAATAGCCAGGCCTCCAAACAAGCATGTCCCCATCAGAGCGTTTCCGAATCACCAAACCACTCTTACAGTAAGAGTCTTACTGCTCCTCCTCTCCCTCCTCCATCCAGCTCATCCTTATATCTCATCCCTTCCCCCAACTCGACCGCACTTCCAAAGAGCTGCACAGGCAATTGCTCGACCTCGGTCAGAAACCACTGTTTGCACTCCAAGCCTCTCTTGAAGCACTTCTGCTGCACCAAAATGGCTGCCTTGACCCTGCCTAACACTATTTTCCTCTCCGCGTGCGTCTCCAACGTTTCTCCTAGGCCGTAGGGTATTTCCCACGCCATTTCAGCATGACTTATGTCTTCTTCTTGCATTGCTGCTCGTCGGAGGTAGAGGTAGCGAATTCCCCAGAAGACGGCTATGTCGAAGGCGAAGCGGGTGCAGAAGAGGGAGATTGCGCAGAGGACGTCTTGGAAGTTCATTTTCTAAAAAGGGCTGTTGGGCTCGTCAGTCATTGGAATGCAACTGAGAATCCGAGTAAATACTTCTGGGCTCTGTATTGAATGTGTTAGAGCTCGAGGAGAGTCTGTAAATATGGCGGTGTTGGAAGCTTTGGACGGTGTTAGAAGGGAAATAATAAAGGTGTAGGAATATGGAAGTGCGAGCTCCCCCTAAATTGCCGAATTTTCAATTGGTTTTCACAGTAGTTTTCATGGTTTGTAGGTGATGCAATGATAGGTTTGGGACCTACACTGGGGATCTATACCGGTCGGGACGGCCCGTCTGAATCGTGTGAAACAAAGCGAACAAACGTTCGGAAGTACATCGAGCTATGTCTAAGCCTATGGTCATGCAACCACTATCATATCAAAGGACATTTGTCGTCCTGAGTAATGTCCGAAGGAAGAAACATTCTCCTGTTTGAGTCATTATAATCCCGATCTAGGAGGGTATCGGGAAACGAGGCTTGGGTGCTTTTTGGGGTTTCTAATCCAATATCCTTGAGTGAGTCTTGGAGCAAAAACAGTGAAATGAGGAAAAGACGAAGAAAAAAGAAAGGAGCGATGGTCGAAAAGGAGAAAGGGGTGTCAAATTCATCGTGCTAAAGGGTATCTCAAGTATCCAAGCGCCAATACAACCCAAATAAACGTCATGTGCAGGTGTTGCAATACCTAATCCAAGTGCCAAACCGTAACAAGCTCGCAGCTACCAGAAACCTAACATCACCCATCTATCAAAGAACCATCTGATTGCCCACGTTCCAGTGTCTGTTTGAGGTTCTCGTTCTCAAGCTTGCGATAATTCATTCGCTGTTCTTCCAGTCGCTCGACCCCTCTCTGAATGTTCTCAATATGCACCGAGAGTGGAATATCTCTTCTATCCCGAAACATTTCCGGGCCTCCTACGCGCTCTCTTAAGTCCTCGAGTCCGGCACCCATGGCTTGTAAACGAAGTATAGTCCCAGAAATATGTGCATACGCCGTTTTGCGATAGATGCCGACTTGTTGAAGGAGGGTAAGTTGGCGGTCCATCTTATTTAGCTTGCCCCGATGACCGCCTAGCATCGCCCACAACGATGAAAGAATCTCCTCTTTCTGAGCTTTTGCGGAGACATCTTCTCGGGTGGCTACACCGTGAATGACCTCCAACCTGTCTTCTAGATTGTTCAGAATCATGAGAAGTGCTTGCGCTTGGTCTATTAGCCGGTATATCTCTTCTTCAACACTCCGTGTATGTTGAATATACTGGTCTAATAGAATGTGCTCCGTAAACTTTGTGGGCTGAAAGGGCGCTAGGAGCTTGTCGTTGACGAATGAGTTTATAGATCCACGGGATCCATCTCGTTCTTCGATCCCATCAAGGACCCGGGCGGTCCATCTCGTAGTGGAGATGACATTATCGACTGCTCGGCCAACATGACTGTTGAACTTCTGTAGGTCGTACGACGCAATACGTGCAGTTTCGATGAATCCATCAAACTCGAGCACAAGTTCGTCCCTGAAAGGAAGTTAGTAATCATGAGCTAATCTTGAGCTGAAAGGGATATCTAGTTGAGACGGCCCAATGAAAAGTGTCAATGGGAGCACCGAGAATATATTCAATAACTTACTTGGAATGCAGCTGACTATAGCGGACAAGTTGGCGCAAGTCTCGAATTGAAGCTTCGCCACGCTTCATGTCGACGGGTAAGGAAGCACCTCCGGCACTTTCTTCCAAGACCTTTTCGAAGTTGGCCTGAACCGTCATCAAGCGATCAAACTCTACTGGAGGGGGAGGTCCGTTACTGTTATCAGCAAGATGCACCGGGCAAAATGGTAGATTCAACAGTGAAGCCCCAGGAATTCTGCAGATGGGCGACAAAGAAGCATATATCGAAGTAAAAACGAGGTTTCGTAGGACAAGGCCAAATCCAAACAGTAGCCATACAGCCAGTAGGTAAGATATGGGCGTCTTGAGAATTCTTAAAGCGCGTCCAAAAACATCGAGGACCCACGACAACATGTTCAGAGTGTGGTCGATAGTGATGTCCAATATATTCTGGGCGCTATTTGAATTATCGCGTATAGGTTTAGGCTGAGAGGAAGTTGCGCCGGGCGATAGTTTATGGGCAGAAGAAGGCTGTGTTCGGCTTCGTTTCTCAGGACTACTGTTAATAGAACCTTGACGGGACGTTCTTCTGCGCGATTCTTGCAGCCTCTCGGCGGAAGCATTGCCAGACTGCCTCGTACCCCTGCTTGTTGTATCCGCCCATGAACCATCCAGTGAATCCATATCCAACGATGGCATGACTAATTCTGGTTCGGGAGATCTATTTGCCCCTCGCGCTCGACGTCGTGGGGTACTTCGTCGAGATCTGGGCTCGCTATCGCCATTCTCTGGCACGTAGTTGGGACTATTGTCCTCGTCCTCGTCCTCGGCCTCCACGACCCATGAATCCCCAAGGTTGGTCTGTGGTCTCCCGGGTGGCATTTTGGGGTCTCGATGCAATGGCAATTACTGAAGAGTACGAAGTAGCAAATAAGGCGTGCGTTAGACGGCTTCAAGCAGGTGCAATAATCAATTCACTTTACGAGAATAGACGACGAGTCAATAAAGCTATATGATATGATATAAACGACAGCGAACCATGTTGTGGTTTGGTGGCAGGTACCTAGGTAAGTATATATATGAACACGCTCTCCATGGACGTGTTGACATGACGTTGGTCCGATGACCGTCCTGTTCCTGATTGTCAGTCCCCTCGTTCGCCACATGTCGCGCCAAAGCTGCAGGGATTACTGTAGGATCACGACGCGCCGTGACCAGTCCAGTCCAGTCCAGTCCACTTCAGGGAAAGAGCTCTTCAAACGTCCAGCTTGTTATAATCAACGTGATGCGCTCCTCGAGGGGCCTACGACTCTTACAGACCGGTGCTAGGATATCTCACGCTCCTTCTCGAGCTGCAAGGAGAGTCGAAGTTATTCGCAATGGTTACTGTTCAGCCTGCGAACCAGCGCCGCCACCGCCGCCCTCAACTGTAAAAAGGCGCTACGATCGGCCCAAATCACCCAAGAGACCCAAGAACTTCAAGGAGCCTGAAGCAGCACCAGATCATCGACAGCTGGGGGTTGAACAAGAGCTGTTCACCACCTCTATATACAGCCCCGGTTCACCTATATTTCTGCCGAATGGGACAAGAATATTCAATAAGCTGACGGACTTCCTCCGAACTCAATACGAGCACTTCGGATTCCAGGAGGTCATTACCCCTACGATCTACAAGAAGTCATTATGGGAGAAGTCGGGGCATTGGGAGAACTATGCAGAAGACATGTATTCTGTTACGGGACGAGGAGCGTCTGGGGAAAAGGAGGGTCGGCAGGTCGGGGAAGATGAAGAATATGGACTGAAGCCCATGAATTGTCCAGGACACTGCCTCATATTCGCTTCCAAGCAACGAAGTTATCGAGATCTACCTATACGATTTGCCGATTTCAGTCCTTTACATCGAAACGAAATCTCGGGAGCGCTCAGTGGATTGACAAGAGTTCGGCGATTTCATCAGGACGATGGCCATATATTCTGTCGCCCCTCCCAAATTCGAGAGGAGATCTCAAAAACTTTAGAGTTTGTAAAGTTGACATATGGAGTACTTGGTCTGGGCCCCTATAGATTGGCTCTTTCTACAAGACCGAAGGATACCTTTATTGGGACGGTAGAAGAATGGGACAACGCAGAAGCGGCGCTGAGAGAATCGCTAGACGCCAGCGAGCAACCGTGGACACTCAATGAGGGAGATGGAGCATTCTACGGGCCAAAGATCGACATTATTTTGAAAGACTCGGATGGGAAGGAGCATCAAACCGCCACAATTCAGCTCGATTTTCAACTTCCCAAACGCTTTGAATTGGAGTATCAGGCGCCAGCTCCTGATATTGAACAGAAGGGTCTGACTACAGATGATGCAGAATTACTTTCGGTTCAAGGGCCTGTCACTCCTGTGCTCATCCACAGAGCTGTTTTGGGATCCGTCGAACGAATTATGGCACTTTTGATTGAGCACCATAATGGTCGATGGCCATTCTGGCTGAATCCACGCCAGGTGAAGATATTGACTGTCAATGATCAATCAGAGACTCTCGAATTTGTCAAAAAAGTAGTACAGGACCTACAAGGTTACAACCCGCCAGGAACAGATGGCGAGGGTCGTGGTCTAGGGGCTCTTGGTGCTGGTCTTGTCCGTGGAAACAGACTCTCCATCGCCGTGGATGACTCTCCTCGCGGTCTAAACAAAAAGCTCTCGGAAGCCAAGAATCAGCGATACGCTGTCACTATAGTTGTTGGCGCACGAAATGTTGAATCCAACCGCCTTACTGTCGATTTCTCTGCTATCCCTGACTACCGCTACGACATCCGAGAGAGTAAACTGCTGAACAACCTTCTCGTGGCACATAAGGAAGCCAAGCTGGAGAGAGATGCCAGGTATCCGAACTGGGGCATGCACTGGGCTCCTGTCGACGAAGAGCTTGCCCCACAGGATGGGGATCCTGCGCCTCTTAAACTGAGTGACGAAGAACTGAAGGCTTTCGAAATAACCGCAAGGACTTTGAGGAAGGTTCTTAACGGCTTTCAAACTTCGTACGTGTGAGATCATGTCCGAGGTCTGCATATATGTAGATAACTGTACACCATTTGAGTAATCTAAGTTTACTCGACTCTGCTGAGAAGATACCTTCTAGCATTGTAGTATGTTTTCCAAGACTGAGGGGCATTCCAGTTTACGTAGATTCTTCTTAATATAGGATCAGTACCTGGGTAGAGATCATAATGTCCTAACTTTCGATCCATATTTCTTCCAGCCCATATGTAGCCGTCTCCCCCAAAAGTGAAACACAAACTCCAAGTATCGATGCTCTATTCCCCAGTCTGCGCTCTGCCGTAACTCCGTAGTCAAGAAAATGCCCAATCGTCCACCCTTTACTTGTATAAAACCCATCATCGCTTCATACCGTCCTCCACCTGCCCGCCCAGCTCCTCAATCCGACCAACCAGCTTCCTCCTCTCCTCCAGTTGTTCGCGCATATAATCGACCGTCTTCTTGAGAACCACACTCTCGCTCCTCCCTTGTCCTTCCAATCCCGGTACCAGCTCCGTGAGACGATCGAAGCCTTCGCGGATAGCTTGCCGGCGTTTTTGTTCTGCAAATTTGGGTTAGCAATGCTCTCTTATACCGCCTCACTCTTATCGCAGAAGGATATCAATAGCTAGAGAAATAAAGCATGCCTACCAGAAGCAATATGATTCGCTTTCTTCTCGTGTTCCGACAGCCTAGGTTTCTCGTCCAAATTCCCATTCGAGCTGCCCGCGTTCGCAGAGCCCTCGCGCGCAGGTGATGCAGACATGCTTCCTCTCCCACTGTCGATATCACATCAGATGATGATGAGCAGTCATCGAACCCGTGAACAAGAAAGACAAGATGAAGGAGTGCACGTTATCGAAAATACAACTGTACCGCGGGGTCGGATGAATCACATGCGCGGATCCACAAGGCTTCCAGAACTTCCCGAGCGCGTTCATCAGCCTTGCGCCAAATTCAACGTCACTGGTCAACACTACATCCAAAACAATGACAGAAGCACCACCATCCTACGAGGCTGCGGCCGTTGAACATGGAGCTGTACCTGTACGAGACGGACCGCCAGCAGGCAAAAAGCCAGTGCCTCGCGGTCCCTTTCCCCTCGATATCCCGGTTCTGAACCAATTACGAGGAAAGCGGATTATCCTAGCATCCAAGAGTCCAGCCCGGAAACAGATTCTCTCCAAGGTCAACTCCCTGCTCCCTTTTCGATTCAGCCCAACAATGCTAACTGTACCACGTATATGATTAGATCTTCACAAACATGGAAATCATGCCCTCCACGTTGCCTGAAGACCTCTCCAAAGAGGAGCTGGGCCCCTTCGAATACGTCCTCCAGACCTGCGTCAAGAAATGCATGTCAGTCTACGAGCACACCCTCGCCAACTCGATGAAATCCATCCCCGACCCCTCGCTCGTCATCGCCGCCGATACCGTAGCCGTCACGGCCTCGGGGCGCATCTTAGAGAAACCGCGCAGTGAAAAAGAACATATTGCTATGCTGAAGATGCTGAGGGATCAAGTGGTGCATAAGTGCTATACTGCGGTGGCGGTGGTGGCGCCGCGGGAGGATGCGAGGTATCCGGGGTATAATATTGAGACGACGGTCGAGGAGACGAAGGTTGTGTTTGATGCGGCTATTAGTGATGAGTTGATCGAGGCGTATGTGAGGACGAGGGAGGCTGTGGACAAGGCGGGCGGTTATGGGTTGCAGGGGATGGGAAGCCTGTTGATTGAGAAGATTGAGGGGAGTTGGGATAATGTTGTGGGGTTGCCGCTGAGGGCTACGCTGGCACTGGTGGAGCAGGCGGTCATGAATCAGGAAGATGTTGAAGGAGTAGATGATGAGGAGGAGTAGAGACGAAAATATGATGATATAAGGTATCTATCTCACTTCGACCACCAAAGTGGTTGATGTTGAAGCATTCAAAAGTTCTGGACGCCGCATAGCATTGTGAGCCAAGCTATTCGTGAACTCGAAGGCGTCTCCTCCAAAAATTGCAACCCGCTATACTATCACCTTTAAATAATAATGCAACACAGCCAACCCAGTATCAAGTCTCTTAGCTACTAGCTATTTAGAAGTGATCACCCCTGTGATCCTAACAATTAGCCTTACATTCTGCCATTATCGGTATAGTACAGCAGGGAGCATAATCTACTCCGGCAACAAGAAAGCGAAAGAATTTCTGTCATAGGGCGTTTTGCACTTTCTACAGTAAGATGAGAATGCCGAATATCATTCCACAAAATTTGAGAGATTTCACAGCAGGTGTTTCCAGTTCATCGCTGATGAGCCGTTCAGAGGAAAGAAAGGGGCCTAACCGAGAACTTTGCAGCACCTATTTCCGCGCAAGGTCAAGTGCCTTTGTAGAAAGCGAAAGTTGCACTTCTTTGCTTGGCAGTTGCTTCTACTTCTACTTGCGCCAATTCCCGATAAAACACAGTCGAACCTCTAAGTCGAGCTTTCAGGCATTCTCGAACCTGGCTGTCGAATAGTGGTGGTGGCTAGGGTATAGCGGTCTGCGTAATATAGTCTCCCAGCCCATTGAAGATGGGATTATTTGTTTCAGCTGTAGAAAGGAGTCAGGGCCATACCACACCACACCACAACCCAGATACAGTGTGTGCATAGTGTGGTTAGCTAGCAGCACTTACAATTCGAGTCTCCGTTTCCAGGCAAGGAAATAATATTATAAATGGCCCCTCGCCGAAAATGATGAAAATCCAGACGGGGATAGGGATTTGTACACCCGGGTGCATAATAAAAGGGGCGTCGAGGTTTAGGATCTCTGCTTTATGGCCACGTGAAAATGCAGGGAAATGGGACGGTGCCAAGACTGCTGCTTAGTCTTGAAGACACCTACACGGGGAATGTCGTCGATTTAGAAGTATTGGGTAGCGTTTATCTAATCAAAGCGGATGGCGATACTGATAGGAAGCAAGAGGGTTAGATTGAGTAGGAAGCTGTAAGATTTCTACGGACGTTACTTTCCGTATAGTTTATGTAAAGGGATTACTAAATGATTAAATGTAGTAAAGGTAGACTGAGACTTGTTACGTTGATTGCTAGATGCCACTCTTTCGTTTGTCAAGTGAGTCGATGGTATATGCACAAGAGAAGTGTGAATATGCCCCTTTTCATATCCCACGGGTTACAGAAAATCATCCGTTACCCTGTCTGTGCCCCTTCACACATGTCATAGATCGGAGCAGTTCATAGGTACCTAGTCACTATAAACACAAAAACCGGTCGAGCATTTAGCATTGAAAATGAATTTGCACGAGCCAGAATCTACTACTTATACTGAGGCAATTGAGAACAACCATGCAGCCAGCCTAAAAGAATTGAACCAATCTAGCCCAGCAGTCCATGAAATTCCATCCCGCCCATAATACAGCCATCATAAACATCCGAACCAAAAGCAAAATATGAACCATGTTCGTATCTCCGTTTTATTGCTGCTAAAGAAAAAGCGCATGATACGGCCTCAAAAGACAAGAGCAAGAAGTCAAGACATGAAGGAGGAAGACGCGACGCAAATATCTAAGAGTCAGCCTTGGTCTTCTTCTTTCTTGGCTTAGGCCCGCTCTTGGGTGTCTCGACCTGGAGCTCTTCTTTCTCAAGAGTACTCGGCTCATCTACACCTTTTTTGCTACCTCGCTTGCGCTTCTTGTCAGGACTCTTATCCTTCTCTGCTGGGGCGGCCTTGGGAGGGACGATGCTTGCGGCTGGGACAATTGGCTCGGGGGCAGACGATACTGGTGTAGCCTTGCCCTTTCGGCTGCCTTTGCCCTTTGGCGTCTTGATAGGAGGCGTGGGTTCCTTCTCTGGCTCTGGCTCTGGCTCGCCTTCAGCATCTGTATCGTGAAGAACAGTGGCATTGGCCTCCCCAACAAGTTGCGCGTTAGCTGAGGCGGCATCGGCACCAATGCCGTGTTCATCGGCGTAGGCAGCTGCTTCTAGTTCAGTCATATCCTTAGCCTCCGGGTTGTTGCCACTCTTGTATGAGTGCATCCTGGCGTTGTATAGGCGTAGATTGTCCTTGTAGGCATTGGTCCATAGCTACATGAATCAGTATATGTAAAGGCAAGTAGGAAGATGTCAACCGACCTGCTTGTCTTCATCGGCCATGTGACCCCATCTTCGTGTGCCTTCCGTGCTAACAGCACCCTTGGCAGATTCTGGTCCAAGGTCTGCCGTGATAATTGGACGCGCAGTCTGCATATACAGGAAGAAAGGTGTAAGGGGCCGCTTTGGCGCGTTGGGGTCATGCTGTCTCTTCTTGCGCTCCTTCTTCTCAGGTGCAGCATCTGCGACGACCGACCTGGCTGGACTCGGAGGACGTTGAAGATCTCCTAGTAGCAGAGGATTGTCGCCAAGCTTGGCTAGAGAGGAGTCAATTTCCTGGCTGGTGGAAAAATCACCAAGACACGCGTTTGTATGCTTGATATAGGCGCTCGAGAGGGTTTCGATGGCTTCTTTGAGGGTTGCGAGCCCGTCGACGACCTTCTCCCGTGTCAGTGCTTGTTCAGTAATATTCCAGCTGTAGAGCTTGAGCTCAGGTCAAAGTGAAATGCATGTTGGGACGCGAATGTAAACAAAGAGTGGCGACGCGCTGGTGCAGCGAGCCTTGATCATGAGATGACAATGGCAAAGTCGCGCGGGTCAGGGTCGCGTAGATGCGAAAATGCGGGAATCGAAGTAATTGAGATCATGGGAGCAGTGGTGGGAGTGATGTGGGCAATGCGATCAATAGGCGTGGTGGTGGCGCGGTACGTTCTTCAGCGACGAGCATATCAAAGACTTTCGATGCGCCGATGCAGACGTTGGAGGAGGACGAAGAGGAATAAAAGAGGTGGGAAATCAGTCTCACCGAATCTCTGGTGCGCACAAATCTTTGCACTTCAATGTTGAACGTGGGCCCGACCTCCTTGGGCTTCTCTTCAGTTTTCTTTCCCTTGGCCATGGTGTTGAGGGTGGTGGTGGGTGATGGTGGGTGATGCTTCAGGGCGGAGGGGATGTTGGGTTGGGTTGGGTTGGGGTGAGGTTGCAAGCTGAAGAAGCCCGGAAGTTGGGGGAGACGAAGGATTTTCAGGAAAACTCAGAGGTTGGGGACAGTTGGGATCCGCTGTAGCAGTACAGTGCTCGGTAGCTGGGGCGGGCGGTATTACGGTGGTACGGTAGGCCGAAAACTGAGGGGCAGGGCAGGGCAGGGCAGGGCAGGGCAGGAGCTCATCCGCAGGGTAAGGTAAGGTATCTAACAGGTACGGAGCACTGATTGTGATTGAATATTTCTGCTCCCATGAAGATGAAATTGAATCATTATTTATATGATTTATATAATTCATATAATTCATGCAGTCGGTTCGATTGTTGTCTGTCTACCTTACCTACCTCCCAATCTTAGGTACCCTTATGCAGTTATCCAGTTGGCTATGTTGATTGCTTTGCTTTTTGCAGGATTTCTGCCTCCATTCCATCACACTTCCAAGGTTCTCACAGCTGCAGCCCGTCTCAGTCAGCATGGAGCTAGGCGGCGAAAACACTGTTCTGTGAGTGTGAAAGCTGCTCAGGCTTCTATGGCAAAGCACTGAAACCTGAGACGACGCAACTGGCACCAACCCCGAGTAGGAGTACAGTACAGTACAGTACACGGCCAGCTTCGGAAGGGAGGGAGGTTGGCGTTGGCTCGGCGCACCTGATGAGCTTGATGCCGAACGATTGGCACTGAACGCCCATTGGGAAGCAGCTATCCAGGCGTGTCTGCTAAATGCCTACCTTAAGGTAACTTAAGGTAACAGGTATTTACGGGCCATGATCTGTAAACCGGGGAAGATTTAAGATCGTTTGTTACACTGTGCTGAAAGCCTCACTGCCCGTATATACCGTATCAAGAGGACTTACGAGTACCTACCTAGGTACCTTGCGCACCACAAATAATAAGGTAGACGACGACGACCTGTACGAAGATGCTTCAAGCGTTGTATGGCGTGCTGTAACTTGTAAGGTTGGAATACGAGCCTGAAAGTGAAACACCCCGCACACTCAGCTCACGCATCAAATTGCTCAACTCTTGCATGCCATGCTGCCCTGCCCTCCCCTGCCCTGCCCTGCCTGCCCTGCCCCACTGATCAATAATGCCGTATCCCAGTGAGAACCAAAGTGCCCCGGTTTTCTGTGAATTCGCATCGGCGCCAACGGCCGACAACGACAACCCCTCACTGTACTATCGGTACTTGTACTGTAGCTCTGCTTTCACGATGAAGCTCAAGGACCCCTGGCAGCAAGCAAAGGGTGTGTGAAATGCCTCACGATACCATTATCTTCGGATTTTCCATCATACAAGGTGCTTTACAGAGCACAAGTGTGCTCTTCACAGATGACTGTAGTGATTGCTTCTTCGCACTGTTGATCTGACTGGCTCTCGTCTTTCCTGACGAGACTTGGCATACATCCATCTGCAGAACCACCCCACCAAAAACCCCCCTCAATGCCCCCAAAACACTTGGCAGGCATACTTTGCTACATTCACACAACTAACATCGCTGCCCGCTGACTTTTCATCATCAAACAGCTTCGTCAGAAGCCTCCTCACCCCTCTCCAGATCCGCTTTCCATTACACCAACGAACGGAAACAACAATACTGTCACCATGCCGAGCTTTAGCACATCCACGGCAGTGCTGACGCTCGCAGTTCTCCTGCTCCTGGCGAGACCTGCGAATGCCTTCGGAGCGGGAAACATTGCCAGCGTGGCTAAGATTGAAGGTGTTAACTGTGAGTATACGTCTTGAAGCACTGCGAGGTCCGTACATTTGCTGATCAAACCAGGGCGCCATGGAGATATCGAAGACACCCTCCTTACGCTTGTTATGTCGAGAGCTGCCGGCGGAAAGAAGTTCGACAAGATGAATGTCGCTCGAGTTTACTTTGGCAACTGGCTGAGAGATTACTGTGAGTCCGATCTATGAAGGAAGGGGACCTGTCTGAATACCCGCTAACATATTTACCCCTCCAGCGCAAGCAATCGATGTCGGAACCGTCAAATATGTCAGCGCCGAAGCGATTCGAATTCTTCTTTGGGTCCTTGGTTTCATGACATTTGGCTACGGTACAAAGGAGTTTGAAGTAACTGCGGATCGTCTGGGCTGCTACAGACCAGAAGACCATATCGGTACGTTTACTAGATCACATTGAAACTATCAGTCTAACGTATAATCATTACAGACAACCCCAAAGACTATGCGGATAACCTCGATGCTTCACAATATGATCGTAGACTGCGCGGTCCTGTCAATGAGAGGGTTGAGCTGGCGATTGACCCTAGAACTGGTCTGAAGAACTACATTGCCAATGAGCAAGCTGGTATTATGACCTCTGCTCTACATGTACGCCAGCTCTTTGGTAAATGCATCCAACTCGGTCGATCTTACGCCCAAACCAAAAACAAGGCTGAGCTTCATGAGGCTCTTCGCCTGCTAGGTACTGGACTTCACTGTCTTGAGGGTATGTCTTCCTAATACAAGAGCAAGGCCACCCGTCTAACAATATACAGATTATTCTGCCCACAGCAATTACACCGAACTAGCTCTCATTGAGATGGGCGAGCGCGATGTATTCCCTCATGTTGGCCGTCAAACCGCTATCCGTCTCCAAGGAGCTCGTAGCGAAGTCTACCCTATCATTACTGGAACCTTCGGGGGTGTTGATTTCCTCCACTCAGTCATGGGCGAGTTCTCCGATAAGGCCACGCAAAGCGAGATTTCAGAGCTGGAGGGAACTATGCAAGATGGCAGTAACGCTGATACCAGTGTCCTCAAGGATCTCCTAAACTCAGTACCGTCTGGACTCTTTGGCAGCAAGGACGAGTCTAGCAAGGCAGATGAGCTTCAAGCAAACGCTACTGCTGCTCAAATGAACCAGATGCGCGTGTCTCCCCGCCAGCCAGAGGAATTTACTCGCCAGATGCAAGACGTCGCCAAGCAAATCTACCCTGTCATTGAATGGCACGACGAGCTTATGCAGTCGATCACCGAGGCAATTGAGAAGATCCCAGTCTTGCCGGATCTTATCGAGCAGATTGAAGAGCAACTCAACATCTTTGTCTTCTCGCTCTTGGCACCTTTCGTTCTCCCAATCATTAACCAGATCAAGACTGAGTTGAACACTGGCTCCTCTGAGGTCATTCAGAGCAGTAAGGATAAGCAATTAATTGTCTTCAATGATGACCATTCTTCTGATCCCACTCATTCTATGTTGTCCAAGGACCATTTCTCCAACGTAAGTTACGTCTATTATAAGTATAGGATTTCAGCTAACGTATTCCAGATTTTAAACGAGCCAGCTGGCAAGATTGCTTCTCAAGTCTTGAAATGGGTAGTTCCTCAACTCATCGCCTGCTGGGATGATCCGCGTGCTGATGCAGACCGCACTATCAACCGCATCATTAACGGTGTCTTCCACCATCCCGCTCAACGCGAAATGGGTGAAGATGGCGCAGTTGACGGCCGCCGCTTGATGTTCGGAGTCGTCGAGCAGTGGTGGAGAAACATGGACCAACGTGAACAGCAAGAGTACCGCGGAAAGTTGACCCGCGATGGTGTCATGAATGGAGAGAACCACAAGGAAGGTGTTGAAGATTCTGGACACGGATGTGGCAAGCCCTTGGGAATGGCCAAGCAAGCCGGTGGGTCATCTGGTCCTTCTGGTCCTGCTGCCGGTATTCTCGGTGGTATTTCTTCTGCTTTTGGCGGTGGTTCCTCATCAGGCGGCCACGGCGAATCCAGCGGAGGAAACGCAGGAATTAGCAAGTTTGCGTCCGAAGCAGCAGGTGGTGGAGCTCTAGGTGGAATCGCAGGTGCTCTCGCTGGTGGGATTGGCGGTTCTCTGCTGAGTGGCGCCTTTGGTGGAGACGACGAGGAGAAAAAGACGAAGAAATACTCTTCCGAGGGCTACACTTCCGGCGGAGGCTACCAACAGAAGTACACTGAAGTCCAGCACAGTGGTGATCAATACAACCAGGCACAGTATTCAGAGACCCAATACCCAAGCGGAGCCCAGCAGACCGATTACCAACGCTATGAACAAAACAGCTCCGGGAACTACGGTGGTGGATTCGAGCAACGCACTGAGACTCGCCCTACCTACGGAGGCAACTATGAGCAAACTACCGAGCGTATTTACGAGCGTCCCGGTGGACAGATTGAGACGGAGGCTTGGCGTGAGGAGAAACACCATAAGAAGGATAGCGATGATGATAGTGATGGTTCATACAAGAAAAAGAAGCATCACCATCACAAGAAGCATCATAGCGATAGTGATGATGAGCGCCCAAGCCAGGGTGGATATGGCGGACAGAGGCAAGAGGGTTATGGACAACAGCAGCAACAAGAGAGCTATGGTGGTGGTGGCGGTTACGGACAGCAGCGCGAAGAGGGTTATGGACAACAGCGACAGCAAGAGAGCTATGGTGGCGGTGGCGGCGGCTACGGACAGCAGCGACAAGAGGGCTACGGTGGTGGGGGTTATGGCGAGGAGAGACGCGAGCGTTTTTGAAGAAGCTCCTCGTCAAGAATACGGTGGAGGCAATGAGGCTGGATGGGGTGAGAGAGAACGACAAAACGAGTATCAAGAGGAGCGCCAGGAGGAGCGCCAAGAAGAATACCGAGAGGAGCGTCGAGAGGAGTACCAGGAAGAGAGACGCGAGGAGGGAGGTGGTGGCTGGTTCTCTTAGATATGTCGAATTTCAGGAGGTAAAGAGTGAGTGAAGCGATATTTGATTTTTAAGACCAGCGTTTTCCAACCAATCGATGCTCATTTAAGAATCTCACGTACTGAGTATGTGACCTCAATACTGTCCTGGATCTAGTCCAAGCCTTCACTAAGCTCTTATTCTCTCCCCCTTGCTACCTAGCTTCCCCTATTTAGCGCGCTGCCTGCTTTCCCGCGCTCTTTCTTGCCTGTCCATATTGTTCCTTTCCAAGGCACTGAAACATTATTATATCTCTGTTCCTCGCGGTTAGTATTGTTACTACGGCTAGTTGGACCGCAAAGCTCCGTTGGCCAATTGATAATGTGCCTGCATGACATGAAACAACATTTCCAGACAAGTGTAAATTCAGTAGTGTGGTTGTGTTGTATTGATTGATGCTTATTTTCGAAATGCAGGTATTCTACTGCGTGGATCTGGTGGATTGTCGTGTGAAAGGTATATACAAATTAGTAAGGAATTACCACCCCTCCGATATCCCAGAGATATCTAGGTGACTAGGTATAGTATGCACGAGATCAAGCCCTATGATAATTTCATTGGCATACTTAGTATGTCAATAATCGAGCACTATTTGCTCTGGACATCCATCTTCTTCCCTTCTCACGATCTCGCGCCAGCCATCAAAAAACCCCCGGCGCAATTACATGCACTAAGCCCCAGCCCTCCGGAATGCACGCTCTAAACATCCCTATCAAGACACTGATATTACACCTACAAATTTGTACACCATGTATGAGTGGCCGTTGCAAATCCCCTCCCGTTTCAATCCAAGCGTCTTTTTCCCAAGCCATACCAACAACGGAATCGGAACTGCAAGCCGTTAATTCGCTGCCTGCTGTAGGGTCGGGAACTTGTCGGTGGCAAGTCTGATCATGGTCATTGTGGAACTGGCAATATGCCCAGACGACGAGAGCAGAGGTGCACAGCGCGATGTGGCATATTGGGTCTAGGTTCCGAGTAAGCCTAGTATTCAGACTGGACGACGAATCGAAGTTCTGGTATGTGACGAGAATATCGATTGCGCGGCATATAGCTGATCGTGCTGCTGGTACAGAAGTCCATCCTCTCACGTCGAGTCGACGTTGTTCTCTCGCGCGTTGAAAGATCGCGGATTCTTCTTCTATAGCGCTCGGGGTTTGGTCTCTGGCTGCTTGGACGAGGTTGGGGATGTCGGTTGAGAGGTGAAGATCTAGGAGGAGGAAGAGCATTTGGGTGTCCGATAGTAAGTCTTTTACTCGGCTGATAACGAGTTCTTGCCAGCCTGCTTGGGTGTGGTCTTCGATGCCGTAGTAGTAGCGATACGGAAGAAGTTTTTCGTGGCCGAAATTGGGGTCGGATGGAAGAGGTTCTTGTGCTAGTATCTCATCGAGTCTAGATTTCAGTCGCTCCATGTCCTTACTCGGTGATTCTTTCTCGGGACATGTAGCAGCGTTGTTGGTTTTCTGCTTGCTATTGCTCTGGACGTGATTCCATATTTTCGATTGCATTGCACAGAGGCAGAGATTGATGTCTTCGATAAGCAATGGTTGGTGACTTGTGGACTTAAATCTGTTCTCCGATGTGTTTTCCAGGATCAAGTCGTTCATTGATTTGCAGGCTCGGTAAGAGGGCTCATCAATCAGCCGTGGTTCCCATATGTGAAGGCCGTTGGTGTTGTATAAAGAAAAGGTGGACGGGAGTGAGAAGTGCAAATCTTCGGGGCAAAGCGTCATTGGTTGATTTCGCAATATGCTGATGTACGAATCCAGCTTGAACAGAGCATATGCTAGTCTTGTGGCAAGTTAGCATTGATAGTATACGTGAAAGTTCTCATACCTTTGCCGTTCTCCCTCTTTAATCGTGCGCATAGGCACAAAATATCCTTCCTTTTCGTCGGCCCTTGCTGTTGCTGGTCGGAAGAATGCAACCTCTCGAAGAGCAGCAATAAGAATGTTCAATAAAATGATTGTGCGAGATAATCCGTGGTCGTGCTAGATTGTGTGAGCATTGCTGAGGCGAACGGAAGGAATCAACACCAACCCCGTGATACAGTCCAAAAGTAATGTTCAAGACAGCGGCATGGCACATCCAGACAGGTAGTGACTGCTGAAATATGTCTTGTGAAGTGACTTGACACTGATCATTCAACTATCAGCGATGAGACAACAACGAGCAGAGCTTGCATACCAACCGAGTCAAGAGATGGCCCATCACTTCATTGTGTGTTTCGAGGGCAAAACCAACAGACTCGCTGGTGCCAAGTAACCAGGCCCCGATCATCCGTATTGATAAGTCGCATAGATCAGTATCCTTGCCATCATACTCCCGTGACACTCGGTGCTCGATCGGCCAGCGGTGATGGAATTGCTTGAAGTATATTTCCGTATACTTTTGCGCATCTTCCTTGACACTGTCGACTTCATTGGAAGCGGAAGCTGGTACTTGAGGATCAGGTCGAATTTCAACCGATGTCCAATCTATAAGACCACGGGGTTTGGTTGTCGAGGGCCTTGTATACGGATCTTCCAGAGATGTCTGCTGTGTCGTCGTATCATCTACCATGTTTGAAGCACAAGGTCTCGCCGTAAATGCAGTGGTGGAAGCATGATTCAAGGGATGTGATGTCCCTGGAGCGGTTGATGAACTTGCATCTCTGCTCGGCCTCTGGATGTCACCATCGTGTTGGAATTTGCACTGTACGCCTTTCTTAACACACGAAAAACAAGGATTATTCCTGTCGCATTTCAACTTCGAGACCCGACAGTTAAAACACGCTCGCTTTGCTCTGCCCAATGGAATATGTGCAAACGTAGCACCATGTCTGATGACATGACGCTGAAGACTATCACTATTGTGGAGGTTAGTTGTCATGTTGAATCGGAGCAGGAGTAAAAAAGCGGACTTCCTATTGAAATTTCGTTTACACGCTGGACATTGGAGTAGGTTGGAAGGATCGTGGGTTTTCTCGTGTCGGCCAAGATGCTCTTTGCGGGCAAAACATTTGCCGCAGCCAGCGTGCCTGCAATTGAAGAGATTATTTTCCATTCCAATAGGGCCCCAGTTCAATCACATTGTGATGCTATACTCAGGTTGTCTTGATGCCGACAACTTCCACGCTCCATGTAGGTTCCAACACGAAGCATGCTTCCAGAGCTTGAGATAAAGCGAAGTCGGGCATCCCACAATCTTACCAAGGAGATCTTGTGGACTCGGATCCTCCCACACGGAAAAGCACGCTAGTTTGTAATCATGCCTACAAGGGGTAATCTGAAATCTTTTACGAATCGTATATACCCAGCTTACGGTAAGGAATTCAATCAACGGGATCAAAGATGGGCAACGATAATCTGGAATGGTTTTGCTCAATGCCTCTGCTACACACAGTTCAACATGTTTCTTTCACGTTGCCTTATATCCTTCCACTCCACCAATCTTCCGAGGCAGCAGCTATGTACAGTACCCCTGGGTGATATATATACACAGTCGACCCCCGTGCAACCTCTTATTAAATGCACCATGTGTGGCCCTTCATCTGCGAACCGTATGTCCATCAACGACGCCGGGCCCCTACATTACGCCCACCGACTCTTTTCAATCAGCTTCTATTTGCCAAGGTTCCAGGCTGCATCGATGCTCCAGCGAATGTCTCTGTGGCTAAGTTATCATTGTTTGTTCCATTTGATAAGTTTTCCAGGTTCGAGAATCTTCTGCATGCGTATTCCTCGCATCCTCTGCCATGTATTGATCCTGTTCCCTTCTATTGGGAGATATGACGAGGTGCAAAGAATACTACCACCTTGGGAACACAGCAACGCCCTGGGAGCAAATGTTCTTGCGAGGCCAATCGACGTGGAGCTCCAAATGAAGTAGATGGGGATGATGCCGAAAGGCCCAATTTTGTGTCGGTATGCAAGAATGACGCTGTCCAGAAAAACGTCCTTACGAGTTCGACTCGATGGGCAACTCACCACCAAAGTCGTTCTTCCACGAGCCGGCATAATGATGTCTGACGAGGACTTGGCCTGGAATCTTGTCACCATGCTGCTCGTTCATCGAATTTGCAAACGAATAATCCGGTAATACCAAGACATCCCCGATAAGCCTTGGTTCCGAGACGTGAGCTATCTCATCATCCCCAATCGTGGTATTGAGAACCGCGCTCAGACTCTTCAAGATCCCGCGCGTCAGCCTCCGTGGGCCCGAGAAGTCGACTATATCACCAAGCATATTGAGCTTCAGGTCCTGCATTCCCACATTGTGCTCTCTGCTCTTCTCGTGCAATGCTTCTAAGCAGTCTTCGACTACTGTCAACATGTGCGGCGACTTGGGCTTTGCCATGATCGTCCAACTAGCAAATTGCCGTACCCATATATCGACATCGAACTCAAGTCCAACCACAATGCTTGCGTTTGCTTGATGCTGTGCGGGTATCCACTCGCTGATAGGTGCTTCACATGAGACATCCAGATCATTCCAAATCCCACCATGTGTATAGAGGATAAGGTAGCGGAGAAGGTCCGCTCTGATGATGGGGATACGGATGGTGAGGAAAGCTTCGACTATATCAGGACGAGTTGCAAAATGTTCCGCCACGAAAGCATCACCGGAGAGATCTGTAACAAATCCAGACTCGAACGTTGGATTCATGCTAAGGCACCCATCGACGTATCCTCGGAGTTCGTCACTCAGGCCGTTGGGGCCCAGTTTATACCATAGCTTCTTCGGTAGCGTGGAAGGCGCTGATGGCGATGATATCAAGTCCACGGGTGGGAACATATGACGGCTTTTCCAGATAGGGCGTTCAAGACCAAGAGTAAAGTAGATGATCGCAAATACACCAGCAGAGCCGAGCAACCTAAGGACCAGTGGGTGACGGGCAGAGTAATGCATATCTGGCTGCAGTGAGTTGTCCTTGTGGGAGAGCAGGAACGAAACACAATCGACTGAGAATATGAGAATACAAAGATAGCTTGTGCTGGATGGACGTAATAGATGGGATAACACCTGGTGGCATAGAGAACTGATATTGAAAACTCGTTTCCAAGGGAAACAGAGAAGCTGCAGCTACAGACATCTCGGTAGACGCTTTCTACATTTAGAATTGTTGGTACGGAGGTGCAGCCCAAATGGTTATCACTGTTGGTACTCGCTTACCACCCCCCTCCCCCTTTTAGTGACAGCAACAGTTACAGTCACTTTAGGCTACCAATCATGGATGCAGGCTGCGCAATCTCGCCCCATAAATTCCCGGTAACTTGGTTCAAGCGCTTGAGTGTATTTACCCAGCCCCTGCAAATCTGGACTCCTTTTCAGCCCCATCCCGTGGTCCGGCGGTTAACAACTGGGTAGAATGATTGGCTACCTTACGCTAAGGGAAACAATATCTACATGTTGGAAATAACCGGCCGATGCATGCGCAACACCCAGATTGCTTTCCTTTTTAATTGACATTTCGGTCGAATTACATAGAAAATTCGAGGCACGCCAGAAATACCTATAGTAACATAGCAGCATTGAGATAGACTTCTGATAGATTTTCTATTAGTCAATGGTGGGTTTTTTGGAAGTCATGCTGGTCTCAAAATCAACCGCTTTCCAACGCATAGAGGGCGGGTATGCCTCTGTCCATCGCTGTCATTCGGCGGACTGTTTGCCTGCATGGCTGTGTAAAATGATGAATAGTTGGCTTGGCTACTGTTCCCTCGTCACTTCCTTTTGTCCCGAGCTCGATCTTCAGCACTTTGGCTTCAAGCACACTTGCAGAAAACTTCCTTCTATTCATGACAACTTAGCCTTGCATGCTGCTCAACAGAAATTATTGATTACAGATTATCATGTACTCGTACTTGACTCTTAGCACCTTGCTGCTTGTTATATCGGCTGCCATAGGACAGGACATAAGCTTCATTACTCCTGGCTCAAGCACGACCACTACGATCGACTTTTCAAAAAATGTTATCCATCCTTTAGGCTCGCAATTTCACATTGAATGGACTGCAGGAACAGATACTTCAAAGCGCATCTCTTTGGTTTTGTTCCAGTCCAACGGATCAGCACTAGTATACCCATTCGAATACATTGCTCGTAAGTGCAGTACGGATAGCATCAAGTCTTGCTTACCTGGCTTGCTTTGTGCCATAAATCAGTCTATCATACTAATGCAACGTCGCAGAAAACATACTGAATACTACTTCCATGGACTGGACTGTCACGACAAACAAAAACCTGTCGTCTTCGGAGGATTTCGTACTCAACATCTTCTATGAGGGAGCTACAGGCCCTGCTGCGGTCAGCCAGAACTTCAACATCTCAGACCCTAACCATCCCGGCACGCCTTCCACAACGAGTACCAAGAGCACTGTATCTTCTAGCAGTTCCTCTATCACGAGCAACACAGGCCATTTAGCATCTAGCACAGGTATGAATACAACACCTGCAGCTACAGCCTCGCCTACCATTGCTGGTGCTAGTAGTGGCCTGAGCACTAGCGGGAAGGTGGGCATCGGCATCGGCGTCCCCGTCGTAGTCCTGGTAGGGATATCAGCAGGTTATTTTCTTTTCAAACGGCAGAACAAGCTGGGTACTCCTAAGCCAGCTGTGCAAGACGACAATCATATGGCAACGGAGCTGGGCAAAAACACTTCTGTCACATCGGCTGTCACACCCAGGTATGAGATGAGCGGTAACGAAGCGGGGGCTTCGATGAGATATGAAATATATACACCAGAATACCGGTGATCATCTTGGCAAGAGTTATGAGGCTATTTGACAAAAAAGGAGAAGGTAGTTGGTTGATATGAGGAAGGCGAATATATCTATAGTAGGAGGCGCGCAGCCATAGCTATGTAAATAAAGGGTTCTGCTTGGTATCCGAAATCAAGTCCAATTTGAATAGTTAATATATCATAAAGAATGCAACTCAGAAATTTAACAGCAATTATATTTCCCTTTTCAGATCCTTACAGGTGATAGAAGTAGGAAAGAGGAGAGAAAGTACAATAAGGGGTGCGCCTGTAGAAGAGAGATGACTAAAATACCTTAACATGCGAAGACGCTCGTACCGCTACTAGTTTTCTATGCCAATCAGATCCTTGCCTTTCGCCTAGCCTTGGTTTTGTCTTTTTTGACCCCCGTCCCGTAACCCTTCGTTCGTACAGTGCCACCACTAAGGTACCGTACGACTGGTAAAGTGGAGTGGGCCAAATCTGAGTCACCGCAGGAGAAAATCGACACTACGTACCTAGGTACCTAGGCCCACCCATATGAACCCCTCCACGGTTGCACTCTCAACTTCGAAATATACACAACCAAAATCATTCCTCACTATGTCTGGAACCACGCTACATCTACGTTCCGAGTGTAAGTTCTCAATGGCGTGATGTTCCGCAGGCTGCTAATGCGTACCTCAGTGGGCAAGGCTCTCGAACATCGTTCCGCCCTCACCCCCACCACTGCCAAAGCCCTGATAGATGCTGGATATACCGTCAACATCGAGCGTAGTCCTGAGAGGATATTTGATGACAGCGAATTCGAGAAAGCTGGAGCTACTTTGGTCCCAGAAAACACATGGCGCGAGGCACCTCTAGATCATATCATCATTGGATTGAAAGAGCTGCCAGTTGAGGAATGTATGGATTTTGCTCATTTGTTACATGAGAACACCTGCTGATGTTTTGCCAGTCCCCCTCAAGCATGTGCATGTCCAATTCGCCCATTGCTACAAACAACAAGGCGGATGGGAAACGGTCCTATCTCGATTTCCCCGCGGCGGTGGAACCCTCCTCGACCTCGAATTCTTGACCGATGATAAAGGCAGACGCGTTGCAGCCTTCGGATACCACGCTGGATTTGCAGGCGCAGCATTGGCTTTGCAGGCATGGGCATGGCAACTCACACACCCTGCATCAGAACCTTTCCCGAGTGTTTCTAGCTACCCCAACGAAGATGCATTGATTCTTGATATCAAGAAGGCAATTGCTGCAGGAAAGGAGAAGACCGGAAAGGACCCAAGGGTTTTGGTTATTGGTGCATTGGGAAGATGTGGTGGTGGAGCTGTTGATCTCTGCTTACGAGCTGGTATACCGACTGAGAATGTGCTGAAGTGGGATATGGCAGAGACAGCTAAAGGAGGACCATTTCCCGAGATTGTGGAGAGCGATATCTTCGTCAACTGCATATACCTCATGTCCAAGATCCCAAACTTTGTCGATATGCAAAGCCTCGATACCCCAAACCGCAAGCTCTCAGTCATCTGCGATGTTAGCGCTGACACCACCAACCCGAATAACCCAATCCCAGTATACACTGTTGCTACAACATTCACGGAACCGACTGTGCCAGTCGAGGTCAAGGGAGAGCCAAGATTATGCGTTATTTCTATCGATCATCTGCCCAGTCTGCTTCCTAGGGAGGCAAGCGAGGCTTTCAGTAAGGATTTGCTGCCAAGTCTTCTGCACCTGAATGAGTGGAAGACAACTCCAGTATGGGCCAAGGCAGAGAAGTTGTTCCAGGAGAAGGTTGCTACATTGCCAAAAGGTTCGCTATAGAATAGCGTTCAAGTAAACCTAGATAGTAGATACAAGCAATACTAAAATAAATATAATAGGTTTAGATAATCTTCTACTTCTACGATTTAAGAGATAATAGATCTAAAATTGTCTATAAATACTACTAGATCCTTAGTAAACCGATTATAGTAAGACGCTCTTTTCTTTTAGTAGCTATAAATTAGTATATTTACTAATCTTAAAAAGCCGGTCTATTTATACTCTAGTATCTTATTTATAATTATAGCTATAATCATATCTCTTAAATTAGGCCTAATATAGCTACTTTTATATACTTCTTTTCTAAGCTTATAATCTTATAACTAAATTATATAAAAAGTTTTTATATATTTTAAAAGCTTTTACCTATTCTATTTTTTAATTAGTTAAGTATACTATTTTTATTTATATAAATAAAAGGTAGAAAAAGCGACTAGAGTATCTAATAGTATTTTAAATCTTTTATTCTTTTAAGATTCTACTTTCTAAAGTAGAAAATAGAGCTAGTTTAACTAGAAAGCTACTTTTTAAGATATTTTAATTAGCTAGAAAAGTAGATCTAGGTACTAGATTATCCGGGCATATCTAAAGCTTTATAGATAGTTATCTAATCTATATTAAAATAAAAGAGTAGATATCTATATATTTTTAGGCACTTAGGTAATATCTAGGTAATCTAGTATATAACTAGAATAATAGTTAATATATACTAATAGCTAATTAAATCCTAGTATAGTATTAGTTATTTTATAAATCCTAGATCGAGTCAAAGCTATTTTAATCTTTATAATTATTTATTAAATATCAACTATACTATCTCTTTGCTATATTATTACTATATTATATTATATTAATTAGAAATCAAATTTATACTTCTAGCTAGAAGAAATTCTTCTTTATTATTATATCTTATTTTTAAAAAGAAGTAGAACTATAACTTTTATAATAATAGAGCTAATATTACTATTTTATTAATAATATAAAGCTAAGCCTTTTAAGCCTACTAATTCTTTCTTATTTACTAGATTATACTTTTATATAATTATAAGATTATTAATAACTAGTTTAATAAAATACTTATTTAATACTTCTAGCCAAATTACTAGTACTTTCTAAAAATTATTAATCGTTTACTTTATAGAACTAATAACTATAAAGTCTATTATTATTATAATTATCTAAGTATTCTATTATTAAAAGAAGTAGCTAAAAAATAAGTAAAATACTATTAAGATATTAGAAATCTATCTAAAAAACGATATTTAATAAATCTAATTAAGATTAAAGTTATAATTAATAATTTCAAATACTTTTATTTAATTTTATAATTAAAAACAAATTCTTTTTCTTTTTTATTAATTAGCTAGAAACTAAAGCTTTATTTTCTTTTCTCTTTTTAGAAATAATTTAAATTAATCGTATAATCTTAATAAAAGATCTTAAAGATCGATATAAAATTAAAAAGAAATAGATCTATTCTAAACTTTATAACTATATCGAATTAAAATAATAAATTATATTAATAACTAATACTTCGTCTAGGAATAATAAGATAGATTATTCTATTATAATAGTATATTAGTAGATAAT